>RPOG01000531.1:155925-319850 GCA_008086565.1 Thalassoma bifasciatum
ATCACTCCGTCTGACTGTCTTCTTCGCCAAAGTTAATCTTCCTCAAGGCATGATGGGACAAAAATATTTCATTTGTACTGCTTCACTTTTAAGATATGACAGGTTAATTAGGAGACGATGAAGTCACGCAGCCCCCCCCCCAACTTTGTCTAAATTGAATCAAATTGATTCATTGAAATATGCAATCTCCTGGTATAAATATGAGACTTTGCAGTGTGAAATCGCCATATTGGTACAGTTAAAATATATCAGGTACAGGTGTAGTGTTGGATGAGCAGAAGGCAAATAAACCACCCATAGCCAGGAATTATTGATCGAAGTGTATTTACAGTAAGTCAAAATTGATGAACTGTGCTATCTTCGGTATAAATATGACACTTTGCTGTGTAATATCTCCATATTAGTACAGTTTAAATGTTTGATATCAAGTACACACATAAAATGGATGAGTAGAAGGCAAAGATACCACCCAAAGCAAGGAATTTTTGATCAAAGTGTATTTACAGTTAGTCAAATTTGGTGAAATATGTTTTCTTCAGTATAAATTTAAGACTTTGCTGTTAAATATCTCCAAATTGGTACAGTAAAAATGTTTGATATCAGATAGAGGTGTAGCCTTGGATGAGCAGAAGGCAAATATACCACCCATAGCCAGGAATTATGATCAAAGTGTAATTATGGTTAGTCAAAAATGGTGAAAATGTGATATGTCAATATTAACATGAGAATCTGCTTTTTAATAAGACAAAAAATTGTAAGGTAAAAAAGGTTTGCTATCAGTTAGAGGTGTAGTGTTGGATAAGCAGAAGGCAAATAAACCCCCCTTGGCCAGGAATTATTGATCAAAGTGTAGTTACAGTTAGTCAAAAATGGTGAAATATGCAATTTGTCAGTATTCATATGAGACTCTGCTGTAAAATATCTCCAAATTGGGATAGTACAATGTTAGATATCAAAAACAGATGTAGTGTTGGATAAGCAGAAGGCAGATATACCACCCATAGCCAGGAATTATTGATCAAAGTGTATTTACAGTAAGTCAAAAATGGTAAAAATGTGCAATCTCCTGATATAAATATGAGACTTTGCAGTGTGATCTTAAATTTTGGTACAGTTTAAATGTTTGATATCAGGTACAACCTCGCCCATCAAAGTCAGTGGGCGGATTCTAACACCTGATTGGTTACCTTGTACATCAAGTCAAGGCAAATCGATTCCAGATAATGGATTGATGCAGCGCTTGTGAAGATATTCCGATACACTAGGTGGCGCTGTTCAGCTGTGCGTTGGTTTGGATACTCAAGTAAACAAAACTTTATTGGCAACTGCTAAATATCCAGACTCGGTCCTCTATCCCAAATGTTCTACACCGCACGCTTCACGTGCTGTTTTACAGGTTTTGGACGGGTCTCGACAACTCTCTTCGTCGTTTAAACTAGCTCCTTCGAGACTCGTGAACTCCTCCGGCTCCGGCGGCTCAGTCACAGCAGATACCTGCTGCTCAATCACGTACACCTGTCCAAGGTAAGCTTATTAACTTAATGTTAGTCAGGTGTGCCACTATGACTCGGGACATGTGTGTAGGTTAAATTATATCACTATTTGGAGTTGGATCGAAAATGTATTTGCGGTAGGCTCATAAGCGCACTGCCTGCTTCATGTGTAGACTACATGTTCAGTGTAAATGATGGGAGCTTAAAACTAGTTTGCTAATCGGCAAAATAGTGATAGTTAGCAGCAACATTTTAAGATAGAAGTTCAGGCTGTTTTAGCTGACTGGTGACTATTGAGCTGTGACATTTTTCTATGTTGCAGCCGAGGTAGCAAGGCTCTTTGCGCCGTATAACAGTGGAGCCAGAAGGAATATGACGAGACGACAGACACAACTCCAAGTTAGTCGAAGAAGCTACACACACACTGTCTGTTGTTTGGCTGACCACAACGCGGATAAAGTTTCAAGCGTTCTGCTTAAAGCAGACCTCCTTACTTCAGGACTTGGAGAGCAAAAAGTGACATTTTCAGGTCAGTATGAAATTAGGAATTTACCCAAAACCAAAAAAAAATGTTTGTACTGTCTGGCTCCTTGAAATTATTTGCAGTTCAACTTGGCATTTCTTTTCAGTCATAAGTATTTCCATATGTTCATATTCGACTCAAAGTTTTCATTATGTGAATAATTGTCACTGGTTTTAGGTG
The DNA here is from genome assembly GCA_008086565.1 of Thalassoma bifasciatum. Classification (NCBI taxonomy): domain Eukaryota; kingdom Metazoa; phylum Chordata; class Actinopteri; order Labriformes; family Labridae; genus Thalassoma; species Thalassoma bifasciatum. The sequence goes on from RPOG01000531.1 coordinate 158,122, forward strand.
AGTCAATATGAGTTATGTCTTTTTCTTTTTTCTTTTTTTAAACAGGGAATGACAACGATCCCCTGATTATAACAAATAAACTGATGGAAGTGTTTCCAAAGCTCAAAGAAGGAGGAGGCTTTGAATTCCTAAGAATTATAGGATCTACTCGTAGCCAAAATCTCGTGTTGCTTCCATGTCCCAGCACTGGATACACCCTTGCCTATCTGAAGGATCCAGCGATCTACCCATAGATTGTGTATATAGATTTACAGAGACTCAGTTTAATACATAATCTAAACAAAAACTCACTGGTGACTCTTAACCATTAGTTAAACACCATTTGTTTTTGTTGTTAGGTGAGCTCACAAACTGCCTCTGGTCCAGTCATCCCCTGTATCACTTGTCAGAAGGAAGTTCCCTTTTCAGAGATGAAGCTGCACAGATTGAGCTGCAACAGGTATGTAATTCCTACAGAAAGCTTCATCAGGTACACTGGCCCAGCTGCTGACATTCTGGGTTGGCTGGGAGATGCTTCCTCCTCAACTGAAAGTGGAGATCTCTGGGGGAACCCTTCCTACGTCCTCAACATGCTTTGAAACACTAAAGCTGCCAGCTCATTTCAAAACCTACGAGGACTTCAAGGAAGCACTTGTCTCTGCCATAAGTAGTGCACAGACTGGATTTGGACTTATTTAAGTTTTCAGACAGATGTCACTGAATGCACTGTTCAGTAGGTCATGTCANATATTTTTCCACTTACTGAAACAAAGCAGTTGTGCATCTTCAGCTTTGAGTGTTAACAGAAAAGCATTCATGTTCATTCTGTGGCCAATAATGAGACAGTTTATGCTTGTTCTAAGATGCTAAATAAAAGCATGAGTTGGACATCAGTCTGCTATGATTCTTGATAAAACTTGCACAGTCTCTATATATGATCTAAGTGCATCAGTTACAGAAACTCCTGGAGCTGGCAAAATGGCAACCTCTTCCTCCGAGAGCTCACGGGCCAGCTGAACCTCAGGGACTGACACAGTGCCTCCATGAAGAGTGTGAGGTCCGTTCCAGTCGATCCCATAGTCTTCATAAACCTGAATGGAGGAGACGAGCATGATCAATCTTGTACTTAAAATTAGTCTGAAACATCATTAACCCTTGTGTACTGTTAAAGTATACTATGCACAGGAATTGTTATGGCTATTTTCAGCCACTAACTTTTTTTGACTGCTCTAAAATCATCAGATCAATATTTTCTTGTACTTTTTTCACATAAATCTCTTAATCCACTTCTGCCCTGCTCAAAACTACCAAGCATTGAAAAATAAATAACAAATCTTAACACTTTAAGGGCGATTTGCCTGAGAAAGCCACTGATTATGGGAGTGTTAAACACAAAATGACCTATTTTCTATATAAAAAGTCCTCAGACTGGAGATTTTTACACGGTATCATGGTCTTGGATATGTCAAAGATTAGTGACATCATTGACTTTGTCTTATTCGTGAAGCATCAGATTTACAACAAAAAGTTGCTTTAAATCTGATGCTACTGTGACGGGAGGTTGATGTTTCCTCCTCACCACCGTGGGCGCTGTGCCAGGTGCGCCACGGTGAGCACGCTTGTGGCACACCTGAAGGTATAAGTACAGGTGTGCCAATCAACCTCTCTTTCTTGCTCCCATGCGGTGTGGCGCATGTCTCTGTCTGTTAGGGTCTGTCTGCAGACGTAAGCATCGGGCGATAATTCATCCTTCCATCCAGGTAAGCACCTTTCCTGTCTCCCTGTTTGGGCGTGTGTGCGCTCTGGGTCTTGACGATCACTTTTCGCCTTTCATAGTGCGGCTGGGGTTTGGCTGCTGCGGCATCGGCGGGCAGGTGGCTCCGCGGAGACTCCCTGGAGAATGCACCCTGTATCTTGGAGGTACGTTACTTGTCCGCCTTCAAATGTACCCAGTCTCCTGGGCTGTTGACTCATTGATGCTCATTTCTCTTATTGTAGCGCATCTGAAGCCGTGAACCGTATGGGCTTATTGTTACCGGCGCTGTTGTTCTGACGCCCTCTTCCGGTTGCTCGTCCTGGGTGTAGCCACGAGAGAAACGAGCGACGGGAAGAGTTAAAACAGACTTGTTGAGGAGGGGTGCGGAGGCGATAGTAACACGCCTTCCACTCTCGGCGACCATCATAATTGTGAGTGTACGTAACGTCTCCGTCGCTGTGAGCGGCTGCTGTGCTTTCTGTGAAGCTGCCAGATATGAGTTGGTTTGGGGCTCGCGCAGCTCACTGAAGCACAGGTGCACATCAATTGTGAAGATAAAGCTCTGACTTGCTTTTTAAGTGCTTTACTTTTCTTTTGAGGGGTTGGGATTAATTAATTTGTTTTTTGGGGTAATTTTGTTTTGTTTCTTTAATTGCTTTTTCTTTCTTTTCTGGGGGGGTTTAGGTTGTTAGGTGTGTTTAGATTATTTTTGTATTATATTTAGTTATTGTTATTTTTTCCTTATTGCATGTCTGTGTGTGTGTGATTATTTGACTTTTGTAATTAGTAGTTTTCCCTTTTTTTGATTGGGTGTGTGTGATTACTTAGAATTGTATTTTGGTTTTGGATTTGGTTTCTTTCCTGCATGAGTGTTATTTTCTTTCTCTTACTGTTTGCTTTGCATTGAATTGTTTTCTTTGAGTCCAAGTTCAGCATTTGTGTTTTTTTGGTTGCTAATAGTTAGTTTCTTTTTGGAGTTATTTTGTGTGGATTGCTTGTTATTACCCTGGTTGGGGATTTTGCTGAGTTCATGTGTTTTAAAGAAAAGTATTTTTATATTGTTATTAAATAAAGCCAATATCCTGTAAATTGTCTCTGCCTGTGGAAATTCGAACCTGTACCTGTTTGATCACGGTGCAATAGTTAGTTCCCAGAGGCTTTCCACCTCTGGGTGGCGTTGTCGACAACAGTTAAGTGCCGCCCATCTCGCCACACTACTTTTTTCTACTTTATTCAGCTATAGCTATAGCCTATAGCCTAACATAGGCTGACATAGCCTACTTAAATAATTTATTTCATCATCTTCCGTTTACATTTCCTAACTCAGCATTGCTAAAACCTGTGGTTGAACTTTTGTATAAAAGCAATATCACATGAGAGATAGTGATGTTGTAGGCTACTGTATATGGTTAAATATTGCCCATATTATACTCACTTGGAACTCGCACACCTCTTGCATTCAGGTGACCTCGCATGAGCTTGTAGCCGGTGTTTGGATGTCTTCTGTGGACTTCACTTATAATACGGTCCAACTCCTCGTCATTCACAGCTGAATACAGGTCTGTCTTTCTGCACAAACAAAAGCATCGAGTAATTCACTAAATGTAATAGGCCTATCCTTTCTGAGTGATTGACACTGGCAATTCATAAACTGAAAACCCGTGAATTTAGTGTAAATACCTTAAACCGTATTGTTTCATGCGCCTCCTGATGATCCTCTTTGACACTCCGAACATCGCTGCAATTTCACAAGCTGGTGATCCACAAAGAATGAGATGTTCCAGAACTGCATTCGGTATGTCAAAGGCCAAACACCCTGGTCCCTGTGTGTGCTCCTGTTGCGCCCTGGTACCAGAAAAGCCCCGGAGTACTTCATCTAAATTTGCAGTCACTCTATGGTCAATATCTCAGTCGGAAAGTGCGAAAACAACTTCAATAAATTCCTCTGCTTTGCACGCTACACGCTCGGGGTCAGCAGGTCCTGCTTCCACATACTCAGCAAGGTCTAAAATATCTCTCACTAACTCTCTAGAAAGTTCATGCAGATCCTCCATTAACACGGCCGCCATGTTCACTCTTGACTTCTTCTACTTCTGGTTTCAAGGCAGACCAAAGCGGTGGATTAGCATAGATTCGCGTTAGCCCCGCCCACTGACTTTGATGGGCGAGGTTGACAGATAAAATAAATTCATGAAGCAGTGCAACACAGGACCGTGAAATAATAAATTGAATAGTGAAATAATAACATATGTTTTTTTACTTGAAATTAATTGGTATTTTAATATATTAATGACACATTTAATGACACATTTAATTAATTAATGACACATTTAATTATTTAATGACACATTTAATTAATTATTCAATAATGTATTTATTTATTGAATTTCGGCACTTTTAGTCCTCCATAGCAGGTATGAACAAACACAGTCTTTATTCAAAGCAGTCGGTACGTGGGAAGGCAGTCAGTGAAAAACAAGAGTCCCAAATCCGGCAGGCAAATATCAGAGAACTAAACAGGCCCGAAGATGTGCATTGCCAGGTGGTAGTGTTTGTCAGCACTGTGGGAAACAATAAATACATACCCAAACTTAAATAGATCTGAACACCTTATCATGTCAAATACAAATACACATAAACAAACTACTTACTGCTTCCGGCAAAGGTTCTTTGTGTTTTTCATGATGTGGCTGAGGCATCGGTGCAGAACAAGTATGTGCAAGGCCTCGTTCTGTCCTTTTCCTGTGACAATGTCAAAATAAACTAAGAGACGTCCTCTGAGACTCATTCTGCAAAAGTTCTGTGAAATGGACTCCATGAGGACCAGAGATCTCGCACACATGTACATCACACATCTCTTCTTCAAATGTCTTCCATGGCATCTGATGCAGTCTGTCATGAAGGACCCCAGGAAAAATGACAGAGGACGTTGTGTGTTCGTATGTGACAAATGTCACCACAGGGATTGGCGACCCACCTCTCGTAGGATGTCTGACCACTATTTCATATTCATAAAATGGTGCCCTTCCTTCCTTTGACTTTTTTATAATGCTCCCTGTTGCATCTACATAAACTATATCCTCCTGTGAGGCAGCATCCCCCTCACTGAGGTACACGAGCTGCACATTGACCGATTAATACAGTTAGTTTTTGTTTTGGTGTCCTTTATTTTTTTTTAAAAGAAGAACCTATTCCTAATCTCCCTCTCTTTGAGGTCCATTTCCGGGGGGTGTGTTCATGGCAGTGCACACATGGACACCACAGGACTCCAGCAGCCTTCAGGCTGAGTGGAGGGATCAGGGGAGAGAGAAGGGAGGGGTCAAAGGGGATTTTTTTTCTTAAGTTTGAGGTTGTTAAGGTTGTTTTCAGTTCCTTAGGTAATTTCTTTGCTCTGTATTAGTGTCAGTCATTTGCCTTGTGTTGTAAATATTGTTTTTTGTAAATTTATTTAGTTGTCAGCCGTGTGGGAGGAGTCTTGGGGCAGAGGCCACGATAGGTGGGGCAGGGTGTGTCTCTTCTGCTGGTGCAGCTCTAATTAAGGGATCTGCTGCACCTGTAGAGTGTGTGTGAGAGGCTCCAGATCTTTTGTTCTGCTGCACGAGTGTGGAGTGTGTCTTTTTTTCCATGTGAAAAGTAAAAACTAAGACCAGAGCTCTGGAATTTGCTGACTCCTGCGTGTTTTTGGTGTCTGCCTTCTTCCTCTACCTCTTTCTGCCGCTGTTTCATCCTGTTTGTAGAGGTTAACAACACCTTAAACCCTACACCTCCTTAGCCCTCTCAGCAAAAATTTGAATGGTCTCCAGAGACCACAGCATTGCTCCCTTTAGGTGCTGCAGCACTTTTTGAATTACACCCCCTTTTCCCTGAAGCTCCTCTTCAATGATCCTCTGGAGGCTAATCATTTCATTCTTGTGTCTCCGTAGTCTCTTCCTTGCACTCCAAGAAACTGTCTTCATAACGCCCTTTGTTGGTACTTCATCCCTGCACCCAGATTCCTCCACAGTCTCATCTAGGTGACCTAGCTTTTGCAGGTACAGAGAAGGGGGGAGTTTTGAAGTCAATATTTCTGAAATGACTTCCCTTTCTTTACCACAGACAGGCCTCCTTCTCAACTCTTGACGATCATGTCTGACTGAGTCTCCCTGGAAGGTCACCACAGCTTTGATGACACACTGTCCACCTTCACCTCCACACATACAGTACAGTCTTCAAACATACAGTACCCAGGACAGGTGAAGAGTGGGGTGTCTCTTGATGATGCTAATGGCTTGACCCTGTGACGTTTAAATGCAAAACTGCAAAAGGGATGAATTGTGTGAATTCCTTTTGACATGACATTTGTCCACTCAGATGTCTTGAACAGATTCCCCTGTTGCCTCTCTCAAAGATGTGCCCAGTCCTCTGAAGAAATGAAAAAAAAGCATGGCTTATGTGGCAATTTTTTGATAAAATATAAAGTTTCTGAATCTGCACTACCTGAAGAGGGTGTGTGGTTTTCTGAACTGGCTGAGTGTCTGATTGTGCTTTGGACATCTGGAGGAGGAGGGGGATAACTGAAGGTGCCATGTTCATCAGAAGTGCTGCCCTCCTCTAGAGGGAGGAGTCTGACTTTAAGTGCTTTTTTCAAACAGAGGAGGGGAACCAGAAGTGCTGCTGACAACTTCAGGAGGGGGTAGAGAAGGAGGAAGAGCAGGACTCGATGTGCTGCTGTTCACTTTTGGCGGGGGAGGAGGGGGAGGAGAAGGAGGGGGAGGAGACGGAGTGTTGCTGCTTACACACAGAGGAGAACTTGAGGTGCTGCTTTTCACCAGAAGAGGAAGGGGAAGGAGTATTGCTGCGGACACACAGGAGAACTTGAGGTGCTGGTTCTCACTGAAAGAAGAGGAGAACCAAAAGTGCTGCTGACAACTTTGGGAGGGGGGAGAGGGGGAGGAGGAGGAGGAGGTGGCGGCAGACTCTTTAAAAGTCTAAAGACTTAACCATTCACTGAATCATGCTTAGCTGACTTCAGGCTGACATTGCAAATGCCAATACTAACAACAGTTATACTGAAAATAGTATGAACAATAATTACAATAATGATAATAAATAACAATGAATATTTTGATTAACACTTCAAATTAAAATTCAATAAACTGCATTGACAGGTGGTTGATAGAAAATAAAGACATGTCAGCACAGTCGTGAATGGAGACTAAATAAATTACATGTGTTAAATCACAAATATGAAAAATAAATAAAATTACCGTTTGATGTTTTAGGTACACCTGTTTCAGTCTCACCCTATTTTTTGCAGATTAGGGATTGCTAAATCAAGGCACATATCTCCCCGGAAGGCTTTAGCTCAGGGGTGTCAAACATACGGCCCGCGGGCCGGTTTCGGTACGGCCCGGGGGATAAATCTGCATTATTAAAAAAAAAAAAAATTAACTTCAATTTCAATAAATATGCAGTTCCTATATTGTCCGCTAGGGGCGCTGTGTTTTAGTCAGAGCAGAACTAACAGCAGATGACAGCACTGAACTTCATGGTCTGTAAGCGGCGTATGGTTCTATCCATCACCCACTTTTTCTATCGGCTCTAGTACCCTCATCAGCGAAATGTCTTTGTCAAAAAGGAGAAAAGTGGACACCGAGTGTCGGATTTTTCCAGAAGAATGGACCTCTTCGTATATGTTCACGGAGGTGAATGGGAAACCCGTGTGCCTGGTGTGCCAACAGCAAGTTTCGGTGCTTAAGGAATACAATATTCGGCGCCACTATGAAACTCAGCATGGTGAAAAATATAACAGCTTGCACGGAGAACTGAGAAAACAGAGGGTAAATGAAATGTTGGTGAGTCTGAGAAAACAGCAATCTGTTTTCACCCGGAGCCGAGAGGTCAGTGATGCTGCGGTGAAAGCCAGCTACNGGGGCCACTTTTGGACATTTCATTGCATTTTGCATCAGGAGGCATTATGCTGCAAGTCCTTAAAAATGGATCACGTTATGGAGGTGGTTGTCCGGACTGTGAATTTCATCCGAACCAGAGGTCTCAATCATCGTCAGTTTGACAGCCTTCTCAGTGACTGTAACATTACTCATGGTGTGCCATACCACACAGAAGTAAGGTGGTTAAGCAGAGGTACTGTGCTGAAGTCAGTAACAGATTTACAACAGAAGAGTTTTGTTGAATAAAATATTTCTTATGCATGCCATATATGTTATGTATGTGAGGTTTATTTAATATGTATATATTTTATGCATTAACAAGGAAGGGGACAAATTTACTTTATCAAATGTCTGTTTAAAACAGCTGCCACTTAAGATTTCAAATATGTGTAGGCAATTCATTTTTTCAAATTGCTTCCCAGATATGGAAAGGACAGTGTTTTTAAGTTCCACAAAACTGTGACTAAATGTTTTGCAACATTGTACAATCATTCATCATTCATTCGTTCAAATTGCTTCCCAGATATGGAAAGGACAGTGTTTTTAAATTCCACAAAACTGTGAATAAATCTTTTGCAACATTGTACAATCACTGTTATCAGTTTGTATACATAATGCACTTAAATAAATGTTAAACTGAGTGAAAGTGTTGTTGAAATTGCACATATATATATATTTTTAAATTCTTAGGTTTTCTTTGCACTAATACAAAGAAAAAAGTAGACTTATTGTTAGTTCTATGCGATTTTGCAATGAATTTACTGGCCTGGCCCCCTTGAGATCAGATTAAGATGTATGTGGCCCCCAGACCAAAATGAGTTTGACACCCCTGCTTTAGCTGAACTGTTTCTTTCATTGTTAATGGACACACCAGCTGATGGCCTGTCAATCCTCAATTGAATGTCTTCCACTGTTATGGTTATTTTCCTGGACTTTAAGACACAGAACAAACAGCGATTCAGTAAGAAAACACAATTATTAGAAAGCTCATTATTTTGAAGAAGATCAAGATGGGTTTTTTTTGTTCTTTTTTTTGAAAATGGAATTTCTTAACACATACCTGTCCGAATGAAGGGAAGACATTGACTCTGTACGTCAAAAAGGAATACAATGGAAGAGAAAATAAATAAAATTGTCATTGACACATGTGATTCATATTTAAACTGTAACATTTATATGTCAAAACATCCAATTAGCATAATCAATGGTCATACAATACACATAATTTATTATGACTAAATATTGCATTGTTAGAACTGCAGTTGATGTATTGCCACATTTGACATTATTGGGGTACAGGAGGATATATATATGCTATCCCTTCAATTTCCACCGTCTAATGACAAGTAAACGTGACATTTTGGATCCAAGTGCTTGTCTTATGTCTTACACTTTCATATTATACAGTATTTATATTAAAAAGTATTTGATCCCTTGCTGAATTTGTTGGTTTGCCCACTAATAAAGACATGATCATTCTATACTTTTAATGGTAGATGTATTCTAACATGGAGAGACAGAATATCAAAACGAAAATCCAGAAAATAACTTTCAAGAATATATTTTAATTCATTTGTATTTCATTGAGGGAAATAAGTATTTGATCCCTCTAGACAAAAGCAGTTAATACTTGGTGGCAAAGCCTTTGTTTGCAAGCACAGCGGTCAGACGTTTGCGGTAGTTAACCACAAGGTTAGCACACATATCAGGGGGAATTTTGGCCCACTCTTCTTTGCAGATCCTCTCCAAATCATTCAGGTTGGTGTGCTGTCGCTTGGCAACTCGGACCTTCAGCTCCCTCCATAGATTTTCAATAGGATTGAGGTCCGGAGACTGGCTGGGCCACTCCATGACCTTAATATGGTTCTTCTTGAGTCACTCCTTTGTTGCCTTTGCTGTTTGCTTTGGATCGTTGTCATGTTGGAAGACCCAACCACGGCCCATTTTCAGCTTCCTGGTAGAGTGGAGGAGGTTGTCCCTCAAGACTGCATGGTACATGGCTCCATCAATCTTCCCACTGATGCGGTGTGGTAGCCCTGTGCCCTTGGCAGAGAAACACCCCCAAAACATAATGCTTCCACCTCCATGCTTGACCGTGGGCACAGTGTTCTTTGGGTCATAGGCAGCATTTTTCTCTCTCCACACACGACGTGTAGAGTTTAGGCCAAATAGTTCAATTTTGGTCTCGTCTGACCATAGAACATTCTCCCAATCACTTTGTGCATCTTTGAGGTGATCATTGGCATACTTTAGGCGGGCCTTCACATGTGCCCTCTTAAGCAGGGGTACCTTTCGGGCACTGCAGGATTTTAACCCGTTCTGTCGCAAAGTGTTGTCAACTGTTTTCCTGGTGACTGTGGTCCCAGCTTCCTTGAGCTCATTCACTAACTCCTGCCGAGTGGTTGCAGGATGATTTCTCACAGTTCTCATGATCATTGCAACCCCACGAGGTGAAATCTTCTGTGGAGCACCAGATCGAGGTCTGTTGATGGTCATGTTATACTTCTTAAATTTTCTAACAGTTGCACCAATGGTTGTTACTTTGATTCCCAGCATCTTGCTGATGTTTTTGTAGCCCATTCCAGATTTGTGCAGGTAAACAATCCTGTCTCTGAGGTCCTGAGAGAGTTCTTTGTCTTACCCATGTTGGAGAGCTTGGAATCTGTCTCTGATCAGGTGTCTTTTATACAGGTGATTAGTTAGAACAGGTGTCTTCAATTCAGTCTTCAATTCTCAAGTTGATTGGGAGTGTCTAACTGCTCTGTGAAAGCCAGAAATCCTAATGCATACTAGGGGATCAAATACTTTTTTTCCCCTCAATGAAATACAAATCAATTAAAATATTTTCCTTAAATTTATTATCTGGATTTTCTTTTTGATATTCTATCTCACCATGTTTAAATACATCTACCATTAAAAGTATAGAATGATCATGTCTTTATTAGTGGGCAAACCAACACATTCAGCAAGGGATCAAATACTTTTTTACTCTCACTGTATATGCTTAGTATAAAGTATACGACGGCATACTATGGCCACTTTAGGGGAAAAAAAAAGAAAATGAAAACTTGTCATTTTTGAGTTGATAAAGTAACAAATTCACGACTTTATAAACTCACAAATTGGTGAATTTCATTTTAAGAAAAGGAAACTAAAGAAACTTAAAATTTCCGAGTTTTATTGGAGTGGTGGCTAATCAAATTGGAGTACAAGGTAAAGTATCTAATTTATATTAAAGAATTTTTTTGGACACAACTGATAATAATCTTGATGTCAAAGGAAAATGTGAGATTAAAGCCACCACCATGACAGATGATGAATGGGAAGAATCCTGGATGTTAAGGCACAAATGTTTAAGTAGTCACAGTAGGAGAGAATTTGCCTGGAAGTTTAGGATAATATATTTAAACACTCCACTGGTGATATCAACTTACATAGAGGAAACTGTTTTAAATATTTTTTGATCTTCTATGTGTCTGTTATGCACAGGCCCAATTCCAGCCTGATCAGAGAAAAACACTGGGACCAGTTCGAAAAATTATTCACCCTGATTATGCAAAAAATTGAACTTTGACATTAAATTGCCGAACTATCTTTTTGAAAATTCCCATAATGAATTTATTTTTCTGATTTTCCTGGCATGGCAGATGTGCACCAAAAATTTAATGGAGATCCGATAATGTGAAAAAATGGTCATTTTTGGCGGCCTCTGGTGGCCGTGCACATTGAGTTACAAAAACTCTATTAATAACTTTTATTCCTCAAATTCTATTGTACACATGAGCCAAAGATGGAAATGATCTGAGGAAAAACCTAGGAGGGAAGTGTGTTTTTGTAGCTAGCATGTGATCGCTAAAAGTCCAATCTATTCCGGGGTAGGCAAATTTTGTCATGCTTAAAAATTTAACAACGCTTAAACATAGGTATAAAGCTTATTATACGTAAAATGGGATTTATTGTTGTGAGGAAAGATGGTAAGAAAGAAAGAAGGAATAATAATATTAAAAAAAATGTCAACAATAGGTCCTGGCCCAGACCTTTCATCCCTCGGGCTCAGGCCCTAATAATAACATTTTTTTTTTTAATTTATAAATCCCACATGGACAAAAGTGGTATAATCAGATTCGTATTCGTATATATTCAGGTCTTGAATATATGCTTCTTGTAGCTGTAGCTCTCTGTTTTCTATTTTTATCTCTCTTTTTTTTTCACGTTTCCCTCAGGTTACAGTAGGTCCTTGCCCGGACCTTTCGTCCTCGGGCTCAGGCCCTAATTATGGCGACTGTCAACACAGCAGAACTGTACAGAGTTTTATATGTGGTTATCCATTCGGCTGTTTTTCGACTCGTGATTAAAAGTGTTTCAAGAATATTTTTATCTACTTGTTACCCGAGTTCTGCTGTTTCCAGGCATGGTTATAAGAAAAGTGCAATACAAAAGCAGGTCAATAAAATGTAGGACCGATCACTCCGTCTGACTGTCTTCTTCGCCAAAGTTAATCTTCCTCAAGGCATAATGGGACAAATTCATTTGTACTGCTTCACTTTTAAGATATGACAGGTTAATTAGGAGACGATGAAGTCACGCAGCCCCCCCCCCCCCCCGACATTGTCTAAATTGAATCAAAATGATTCATTGAAATATGCAATCTCCTAGTATATGAGACTTTGCAGTGTGAAATCGCCATATTGGTACAGTTAAAATATATCAGGTACAGGTGTAGTGTTGGATGAGCAGAAGGCAAATAAACCACCCATAGCCAGGAATTATTGATCGAAGTGTATTTACAGTAAGTCAAAATTGATGAAATGTGCTATCTTGGGTATAAATATGACACTTTGCTGTGTAATATCTCCATATTAGTACAGTTTAAATGTTTGATATCAAGTACACACATAAAATGGATGAGTAGAAGGCAAAGATACCACCCAAAGCAAGGAATTTTTGATCAAAGTGTATTTACAGTTAGTCAAATTTGGTGAAATATGTTTTTCTTCAGTATAAATTTAAGACTTTGCTGTTAAATATCTCCAAATTGGTACAATAAAAATGTTTGATATCAGGTAGAGGTGTAGTCTTGGATGAGTAGAAGGCAAATATAACACCCATAGCCAGGAATTATTGATCAAAGTGTAGTTACAGTAAGTAAAAAAAAGGTGAAATATGCAATATTCGGGAATACATTTAAGACTTGTATGTATGTATCCATACTTGTGCAGTGATAAATATTTGATATCAAGGACAGATGTAGTGTTGGATGAGCAGAAGGCAAATATACCACCCATAGCCAGGAATTATGATCAAAGTGTAATTATGGTTAGTCAAAAATGGTGAAAATGTGATATGTCAATATTAACATGAGAATCTGCTTTTTAATAAGACAAAAAATTGTAAGGTAAAAAGGTTTGCTATCAGATAGAGGTGTAGTGTTGGATAAGCAGAAGGCAAATAAACCACCCTTGGCCAGGAATTATTGATCAAAGTGTAGTTACAGTAAGTCAAATATGGTGAAATATGCAATATCCGGGTATACACATGAGACTTTGCTGTCAAATATCAGCAGATTGGTACAGTAATAAATGTTTGGTATCAGGCACAGATGTAGAGTTGGATGAGAAGAAGGCAAATTTACCACCCATAGCCAGGAATTATTGATCAAAGTGTATTTACAGTTAGTCAAAAATGGTGAAGTATGCAATTTGTCAGTATTCATATGAGACTCTGCTGTAAAATATCTCCAAATTGGGATAGTACAATGTTAGATATCAAAAACAGATGTAGTGTTGGATAAGCAGAAGGCAGATATACCACCCATAGCCAGGAATTATTGTTCAATGTGTATTTACAGTAAGTCAAAAATGGTAAAAATGTGCAATCTCCTGATATAAATATGAGACTTTGCAGTGTGATCTTAAATTTTGGTACAGTTAAAATATTTGATATCAGGTACAACCTCACCCATCAAAGTCAGTGGGCGGATTCTAACACCTGATTGGTTACCTTGTACATCAAGTCAAGGCAAATCGATTCCAGATAATGGATTGATGCAGAGCTTGTGAAGATATTCCGATACACTAGGTGGCGCTGTTCAGCTGTGCGTTTGTTTGGATACTCAAGTAAACAAAACTTTATTGGCAACTGCTAAATATCCAGACTCGGTCCTCTATCCCAAATGTTGATGTGGCGTGCGAAGTGCACGACAAAATGTCCAAAACCTGCCCAGAGCTGTTGAGAGAAGCAGCAAATTTGATCGAGGAAGCTCTGAGCAGAACTCCTCCAGCTCCGGCGGCTCAGTCACAGCAGATACCTGCTGCTCAATCACGTACACCTGTCCAAGGTAAGCTTATTAACTTAATGTTAGCCAGGTGTGCCACTAATCAGTGACTCGGGACATGTGTGTAGGTTCAATTATATCACTATTTGGAGTTGGATCGAAAATGTATTTGCTGCTTCATGTGTAGACTACATGTTCAGTGTAAATGATGGGAGCTTAAAACTAGTTCGCTAATCGGCAAAATACTGATAGTTAGCAGCAACATGCTAAGATAGAAGTTCAGGCTGTTTTAGCTGACTGGTGACTATTGAGCTGTGACATTTTTCTATGTTGCAGCCGAGGTAGCAAGGCTCTTTGCGCCGTATAACAGTGGAGCCAGAAGGAATATGACGAAACGACAGACACAACTCCAAGTTAGTCGAAGAAGCTACACACACACTGTCTGTTGTTTGGCTGACCACAACGCGGATAAAGTTCCAAGCGTTCTGCTTAAAGCAGACCTCCTTACTTCAGGACTTGGAGAGCAAAAAGTGACATTTTCAGGTCAGTATGAAATTAGGAATTTACCCAAAACCAAAAAAAAAAGTTTGTACTGTCTGGCTCCTTGAAATTATTTGCAGTTCAACTTGGCATTTCTTTTTAGTCATAAGTATTTCCATATGTTCATATTCGACTCAAAGTTATCATTATGTGAATAATTGTCACAGGTTTTAGGTGAGTCAATATGAGTTATGTCTTTTTTCTTTTTTAACAGAGAATGACAACGATCCCCTGATTATAACAAATAAACTGATGGAAGTGTTTCCAAAGCTCAAAGAAGGAGGAGGCTTTGAATTCCTAAGAATTGTAGGATCTACTCGTAGCCGAAATCTCGTGTTGCTTCCATGTCCCAGCACTGGATACACCCTTGCCTATCTGAAGGATCCAGCGACGATGATTGGACAGGCTACACTCTACATACGTCCACTTCAACAAGATCTACCCATAGATTGTGTTTATAGATTTACAGAGACTCAGTTTAATACATAATCTAAACAAAAACTCACTGGTGACTCTTAACCATTAGTTAAACACCATTTGTTTTTGTTGTTAGGAGAGCTCACAAACTGCCTCTGGTCCAGTCATCCCCTGTATCACTTGTCAGAAGGAAGTTCCCTTTTCAGAGATGAAGCTGCACAGATTGAGCTGCAATGGGTATGTAATTCCTACAGAAANGTACTTTTTTCACATAAATCTCTTAATCCACTTCTGCCCTGCTCAAAACTACCAAGCATTGAAAAATAAATAACAAATCTTAACACTTTAAGGGCGATTTGCCTGAGAAAGCCACTGATTATGGGAGTGTTAAACACAAAATGACCTATTTTCTATATAAAAAGTCCTCAGACTGGAGATTTTTACACGGTATCATGGTCTTGGATATGTCAAAGATTAGTGACATCATTGACTTTGTCTTATTTGTGAAGCATCAGATTTACAACAAAAAGTTGCTTTAAATCTGATGCTACTTTTTTCTACTTTTTTCAGCTATAGCCTATAGCCTATAGCCTAACATAGGCTGACATAGCCTACTTAAATAATTTATTTCATCATCTTCTGTTTACATTTCCTAACTCAGCATTGCTAAAACCTGTGGTTGAACTTTTGTATAAAAGCAATATCACACGAGAGATAGTGATGTTGTAGGCTACTGTATATGGTTAAATATTGCCCATATTATACTCACTTGGAACTCGCACACCTCTTGCATTCAGGTGACCTCGCATGAGCTTGTAGCCGGTGTTTGGATGTCTTCTGTGGACTTCACTTATAATACGGTCCAACTCCTCGTCATTCACAGCTGAATACAGGTCTGTCTTTCTGCACAAACAAAAGCATCGAGTAATTCACTAAATGTAATAGGCCTATCCTTTCTGAGTGATTGACACTGGCAATTCATAAACTGAAAACCCGTGAATTTAGTGTAAATTAAACCATATTGTTTCATGCACCTCCTGATGGTCCTCTTTGACACTCCGAACATCGCTGCAATTTCACAAGCTGGTGATCCACAAAGAATGAGATGTTCCAGAACTGCATTCGGTATGTTAAAGGCCAAACGCCCTGGTCCCTGTATGTGCTCCTGTTGCGCCCTGGTACCAGAAAAGCCCTGGAGTACTTCATCTAAATTTGCAGTCACTCTACGGTCAATATCTCGGTCGGAAAGTGCGGGAATAACTCCAACAACTTCAATAAAATCCTCTGCTTTGCACGCTACACGCTCGGGGTCAGCAGGTCCTGCTTCCACATACTCAGCAAGGTCTAAAATATCTCTCACTAACTCTCTAGAAAGTTCATGCAGATCCTCCATTAACACGGCTGCCATGTACACTCTTGACTTCTTCTACTTCCGGTTTCAAGGCAGACCAAAGCAGTGGATTAGCATAGATTCGCGTTAGCCCCGCCCACTGACTTTGATGGGCGAGGTTGACAGATAAAATAAATTCATGAAGCAGTGCAACACAGGACCATGAAATAATAAATTGAATAGTGAAATAATAACATGTTTTTTTACTTGAAATTAATTGGTATTTTAATGAATTAATGACACATTTAATGACACATTTAATTAATTAATGACACATTTAATTAATTATTTGATGATGCATTTATTTATTGAATTTTGGCCCATTCCAATTTTTATTAAAATGACACATTTAATTAATTATTCAATAATGTATTTATTTATTGAATTTCAGCACTTTTAGTCCTCCATAGCAGGTATGAACAAACACAGTCTTTATTCAAAGCAGTCGGTACGTGGGAAGGCAGTCAGCGAAAAACAAGAGTCCAAAATCCGGCAGGCAAATATCAGAGAACTAAACAGGCAAGAAGGTCGAAACACGAGGGAGAACACGAGGTAACAGGCTTGAAGTATCAACTTAAGGTAAGTGATAATCTGGCTGAGAAGTGAGGGAACACCGGGGTATAAGAGGGAAAAGGGAGTGACTCTAACAAGACACAGGTGCAACACATCAGGGAGGAACCCAGTGATCAGCGGTGAGGGAGGCAGCTTGACAGGAACTGAAAGACAAGAGACAAGAAAGGAAACTCAGAGCAATGTAAAAACTTGACAGACACTGACAGTTTTAACATTATTACCTGTTCTTACAATTTTATCAGCACATAAAATGACTACATTAAACTAAAAAAAATGACACCTGCCTTTTTCAGTTAACAAATAACAATAAATAGTTACTTTTTCCACCATACATTTTAAATAACAGAGCAAAATGCTATGCACCATTTTTAAAAATGAGTACTTATCACAAAGTTTTCCTCCTGTATTGCTCTCTCGTCTATTTCAAGGGGTCCAGCTCTGGTCAGGAGTCTTTGCAGGTTGTTAAAGTGGTTTTCAACCTCCTGTCTGCTGCATGAGCTTGAGAACACCACAGCAGTGCTGAGGACAATTTTATCAAGCTCCTGGAGCGTGGTGGCTTGTGTCATCGGCCCGAAGATGTGCATTGCCAGGTGGTAGTGTTTGTCAGCACTCTGGAAAAGAATAAATACATCCCCAAACTTAAATAGATCTGAACATCTTATCATGTCAAATATAAATACACATAAACAAACTACTTACTGCTTCCGGCAAAGGTTCTTTGCGTTTTTCATGATGTGGCTGAGGCATCGGTGCAGAGCAGCATACACCTTCCGGAGCAAGACAGGAACAGGACACTGTTACAGTTTTATTTGACTCTCTGCAGGAGACTCTGAGTAAGACGTTTTCAAGACACTTTACCTGAGGTACTCCTGGTCTCTAGATCGTGTGTACATGTAGTGTGTAGAGAAGAAGTTTACAGAAGGTACCGTAGACTACGTCAGGCAGTACTTCCTGGGGTCGAAAAATGACAGAGGACGTTGTGTGTTCATATGTGACAAATGTCGCCACAGGGATTGGCGACCCACCTCTCGTAGGGTGTCTGACCACTATTTCATATTTATAAAATGGTGCCCTTCCTTCCTTTGACTTTTTTATAATGCTCCCTGTTGCACCTACATAAACTATATCCTCCTGTGAGGGAGCTGGTCAGCATCCCCCTCACTGAGGTACACGAGCTACACATTGACCGATTAATACAGTTAGTTTTTGTTTTGGTGTCCTTTATTTATTTAAAAGAAGAACCTATTCCTAATCTCCCTCTCTTTGACGTCCATTTCCGGGGGGTGTGTTCATGGCAGTACAGGACACCACAGGACTCCAGCAGCCTTCAGGCTGAGTGGAGGGATCAGGGGAGAGAGAGGGGAGGGGTAAAAGGAGATTTTTTTCTTAAGTTTGAGGTTGTTTAGGTTGTTTTCAGTTCCTTAGGTTATTTCTTTGCTCTGTATTAGTGTCAGTCATTTGCCTTGTGTTGTAAATAGTGTTTTTTGTAAATTTATTTAGTTGTCAGCCGTGTGGGAGGAGTCTTGGGGCAGAGGCCACGATAGGTGGGGCAGGGTGTGTCTCTCCTGCTGGTGGTGCAGCTCTAATTAAGGATCTGCTGCACCTGCAGAGTGTGTGTGAGAGGCTCCAGATCTTTTGTTCTGCTGCACGAGTGTGGATTGTGTCTTTTTTCCATGTGAAAAGTAAAAACCAAGACCAGAGCTCTGGAATTTGCTGACTCCTGCGTGTTTTTGGTGTCTGCCTTCTTCCTCTACCTCCTTCTGCCGCTGTTTCATCCTGTTTGTAGAGGTTAACAACACCTTAAACCCTACACCTCCTTAGCCCTCTCAGCAAAGATTTGAATGG
Organism: Thalassoma bifasciatum; assembly: GCA_008086565.1. Classification (NCBI taxonomy): domain Eukaryota; kingdom Metazoa; phylum Chordata; class Actinopteri; order Labriformes; family Labridae; genus Thalassoma; species Thalassoma bifasciatum. The sequence continues at coordinate 176,826 of RPOG01000531.1, forward strand.
TCTCCAGAGACCACAGCATTGCTCTCTTTGGGTGCTGCAGCACTTTTTGAATTACACCCCCTTTACCCTGAAGATCCTCTTCAATGATCCTCTGGAGGCTAATCATTTCATTCTTGTGTCTCCGTAGTCTCTTCCTTGCACTCCAAGAAACTGTCTTCATCACGCCCTTTGTTGGTACTTCATCCCTGCACCTGGATTCCTCCACAGTCTCATCTAGTTAACCTAGCTTTTGCAGACAGGCCTCCTTCTCAACTCTTGACGATCATGTCTGACTGAGTCTCCCTGGAAGGTCACCACAGCTTTCAACGATGACACACTGTCCATCTTCACCTCCACACATACAGTACAGTCTTCAAACATACAGTACCCAGGACAGGTGAAGAGTGGGGTGTCTCTTGATGATGCTAATGGCTTGACCCTGTGACGTTTAAATGCAAAACTGCAAGAGGGATGAATTGTGCGGATTCCTTTTGACATGACATTTGTCCACTCAGATGTCTTGAACAGATTCCCCTGTTGCCTCTCTCACAGATATGCCCAGTCCTCTGCAGAAATGGAAAAAAAAGCATGGCTTATGTGGCAATTTTTTTGATAAAATATAAAGTTTCTGAATCTGCACTCCCTGAAGAGGGTGTGTGGTTTTCTGAACTGGCTGAGTGTCTGATTGTGCTTTGGACATCTGGAGGAGGAGGGGGATAACTGAAGGTGCCATGTTCATCAGAAGTGGTGCCCTCCTCTAGAGGGAGGAGTCTGACTTTAAGTGCTTTTTTCAAACAGAGGAGGGGAACCAGAAGTGCTGCTGACAACTTCGGGAGGGGGTAGAGAAGGAGGAGGAGCAGGACTCGATGTGCTGCTGTTCACTTGAAGGAGGGGGAGGAGACGGAGTGTTGCTGCTTACACACAGAGGAGAACTTGAGGTGCTGGTTCTCACTGAAAGAAGAGGAGAACCAAAAGTTCTGCTGACAACTTTGGGAGGGGAGAGAGGGGGAGGAGGAGGAGGACAATATAACTGTTATATTGAAAATAGTATGAATAATAATTACAATAATGATAATAAATAACAATGAATATTTTGATTAACACTTCTAATTAAAATTCAATAAACTGCATTGACAGGTGGTTGATAGAAAATAAAGACATGTCAGCACATCCGTGAGTGGAAACTGAATAAATTACATATGTTAAATCACAAAAAGGAAAAATAACTAAAATTACCATTTGATGTATTAGGTCCACCTGTTTCAGTCTCACCCTATTTTTTTGCAGATTAGGGATTACTAAATCAAGGCACATATCTCCCCAGAAGCCTTTAGCTGATCTGTTTCTTTCATTGTTAATGGACACACCAGCTGATGGCCTGTCAATCCTCAATAGAATGTCTTCCACTGTTATGGTTATTTTCCTGGACTTTAAGACACAGAACAAACAGCGATTCAGTAAGAAAACACGATTATTAGAAAGCTCATTATTTTGAAGAAGATCAAGATGGGGTTTTTTTTTGTTCTTTTTTTTGAAAATGGAACAACTTAACACATACCTGTCTGAATGAAGGGAAGACACTGACTCTGTACGTCAAAGAGGAATACAATGGAAGAGAAAATAAATAAAATTGTCACTGACACCTGTGATTCATATTTAAACTGTAACATTTATATGTCAAAACATCCAATTAGCATAATCGATGGTCATACAATATACATAATTTATTATGACTAAATATTGCATTGTTAGAACTGCATTTGATGTATTGCCACATTTGACATTATTGGGGTGCAGGAGGATATATATATGCTATCCCTTCAATTTCCACCGTCTAATGACAAGTAAACGTGACATTTTGGATCCAAGTGCTTGTCTTATGTCTTACACTTTCATATTATACAGTATTTATATTAAAAAGTATTTGATCCCTTGCAGAATTTGTTGGTTTGCCCACTAATAAAGACATGATCATTCTATACTTTTAATGGTAGATGTATTCAAACATGGAGAGACAGAATATCAAAACGAAAATCCAGAAAATAACTTTCAAGAATATATTTTAATTCATTTGTATTTCATTGAGGGAAATAAGTATTTGATCCCTCTAGAAAAAAGCAGTTAATACTTGGTGGCAAAGCCTTTGTTTGCAAGCACAGCGGTCAGACGTTTGCGGTAGTTAACCACAAGGTTAGCACACATATCAGGGGGAATTTTGGCCCACTCTTCTTTGCAGATCCTCTCCAAATCATTCAGGTTGGTGGGCTGTCGCTTGGCAACTCGGACCTTCAGCTCCCTCCATAGATTTTCAATAGGATTGAGGTCCGGAGACTGGCTGGGCCACTCCATGACCTAAATATGGTTCTTCTTGAGCCACTCCTTTGTTGCCTTTGCTGTATGCTTTGGATCGTTGTCATGTTGGAAGACCCAACCACAGTCCATTTTCAGCTTCCTGGCAGAGGGGAGGAGGTTGTCCCTCAAGACTGCACGGTACATGGCTCCATCCATCTTCCCACTGATGCGGTGTAGTAGCCCTGTGCCCTTGGCAGAGAAACACCCCCAAAAACATAATGCTTCCACCTCCATGCTTGATGGTGGGCACAGTGTTCTTTGGGTCATAGGCAGCAGTTTTCTTTCTCCTCACACGACGTGTAGAGTTTAGGCCAAATAGTTCAATTTTGGTCTCGTCTGACCATAGAACATTCTCCCAATCACTTTGTGCATCTTTGAGGTGATCATTGGCATACTTTAGGCGGGCCTTCACATGTGCCTTCTTAAGCAGGGATATCTTTCGGGCACTGCAGGATTTTAACCCATTCTGTCGCAAAGTGTTGCCAACTGTTTTCCTGGTGACTGTGGTCCCAGCTGCCTTGAGGTCATTCACTAACTCCTGCTGAGTGGTTGCAGGACGATTTCTCACAGTTCTCATGATCATTGCAACCCCACGAGGTGAAATCTTCTGTGGAGCACCAGATCGAGGTCTGTTGATGGTCATGTTATACTTTTTAAATTTTCTAACAGTTGCACCAATGTTTGTTACTTTGATTCCCAGCATCTTGCTGATGTTTTTGTAGCCCATTCCAGATTTGTGCAGGTCAACAATCCTGTCTCTGAGGTCCTGAGAGAGTTCTTTTGTCTTACCCATGTTGGAGAGCTTGGAATCTGTCTCTGATCAGGTGTCTTTTATACAGGTGATAAGTTAGAACAGGTGTCTTCAATTCAGTCTTCAATTCCCAAGTTGATTGGGAGTGTCTAACTGCTCTGTGAAAGCCAGAAATCCTAATGCATACTAGGGGATCAAATACTTTTTTCCCCTCAATGAAATACAAATCAGTTAAAATATATTCCTTAAAGTTATTTTCTGGATTTTCTTTTTGCTATTCTATCTCACCATGTTTAAATACATCTACCATTAAAAGTATAGAATGATCATGTCTTTATTAGTGGGCAAACCAACAAAATCAGCAAATACTTTTTTACTCTCACTGTATATGCTCAGTATAAAGTATACGACGGCATATTATGGCCACTTTAGGAAAAAAAAATGAAAATGAAAACTTGTCATTTTTGAGTTGATAAAGTAACAAATTCACGACTTTATAAACTCACAAATTGGTGAATTTAATCTTAAGAAAAGGAAACTAAAGAAACTTAAAATTTCCGAGTTTTATCGGAGTGGTGGCCAATCAAATTGGAGTACAAGGTAAAGTATCTAATTATATTAAAGAATTTATATGGACACAACTGATAATAATCTTGATGTCAAAGGAAAATGTGAGATTAAAGCCACCACCATGACAGATGATGAATGGCTTCTTAGGACCTACAATTCCGTGTTTACAAATTCATCAGTGTCATCCTCTCTTAAACGGACCTTCAAATCCTATTATATAAATTTGTGAGGTGACCACTATAGTTGAATGTATCTCCTTTAAAAAATTTATAAAAAACTAGAAGATACACAGTTGTATGCACAGGCCCAATTCCAGCCTGATCAGAGAAAAACCCTGGGACCAGTTCGAAAAATTATTCACCCTGATTATGCAAAAAATTGAACTTTGACATTAAATTGCAGAACTATCTTTTTGAAAATTCCCATAATGAATTTATTTTTCTGATTTTCCTGGCATGGCAGATGTGCACCAAAAATTTAATGGAGATCCGATAATGTGAAAAAATTGTCATTTTTGGCTGCCTCTGGTGGCCGTGCACATTGAGTTACAAAAACTCTATTAATAACTTTTATTCCTCAAATTCTATTGTACACATGAGCCAAAGATGGAAATGATCTGAGGAAAAATCTAGGAGGGAAGTGTGTTTTTGTAGCTAGCATGTGATCGCTAAAAGTCCAATCTATTCCGGTGTAGGCAAATTTTGTCATACTTAAAAATTTAACAACGCTTAAACATAGGTATAAAGCTTATTATACGTAAAATGGGATTCATTATTGTGAGGAAAGATGGTAAGAAAGAAAGAAGGAATAATAATATTAAAAAAAATTTCAACAATAGGTCCTCGCCCAAACCTTCGTCCTCGGGCTCGGGCCCTAATAATAACATTTATTTTTAAATTTACAAATCCCACATGGACAAAAGTGGTATAATCAGATTCGTCCTGCGTTGCAGGTCTTGAATATATGCTTTTGTAGCTGTAGCTCTCTGTTTTCTATTTTTATCTCTCTTTTTTTTTCATGTTTCCCTCATGTTACAGTAGGTCCTTGTCCGGACCTTTTGTCCTCGGGCTCAGGCCCTAATTATGGCGACTATTGTAGATTAAACTTAGCTCAGTTGTTTTCGTGCAGTGTACGCTGGAGCATTTCATCCGCCACAGGTACTCCGTTGAGATAGAGCAGGCAGACACACAGGTGATGATTAAGATTGTTTACAGGAGAAAGCAATAGTCGGTCTAGTGTTTAGTGTTGGCATATTTAGGGAATAGTAAGAGGTTGATTGCAGATAAAGGGCTAGACAAATGAAAATTAAAAGTTGGCTATTCCTCCTGCCTCCTGTTCTCATTTAACGTCTTTAACTCCTAACTCCCTCTAAAAAATCCCTTGAAAATAAACATAGGAAATTTATAACAGCCGCCCCCAGAATAGCAAGGCTATTATGTAAGAAAACATAAATTTTCTAAAGTGTTTTGAGTCTCTGAGTCCTTTCAGTCATCCAGGATGGCTGGTAGCTGAACCAGACGTGCCACAGGTCGCAGGTAATTCCTGTCCCCCACCTGGACCTCGGCTGATCGAATGCATCCATCAGAACTTGTATTTAGCTTCACCACCTTTCCAACAGGCCAGTGAGCTCGTGGCAGCTGGGGGTCAACGATCATCACCACAGTGTCTTGAGTGATGTTGTCAGCAGGTTGGCGCCACTTCTGGCGCACTTGCAGAGATGGCAGGTAGTGTCGAAGGAACCTCGCCCAGAAGTGAGGACTATGGGGTGGATTTCGTTGTCGTAGGAGTCATCCATTTCCCGGAAACGTCCACCAACACGGATGAGGTCTGTGGTAGGATCCATCTGCGGAGATAGCATACTGAGCTTACTGTTGGATGGCACCGGCTTCCCTGCTTTGAGACATTTAACTTCTTCTGGAAAGCAGTCTGCTTGGCTGGCCTTAAGCAGGAGGATCTCGGCATCACCGGGTTCAGGATGAGGAAAGGTGGGGTCAGCAACTGCCTCCTCAGTAGCTTTAACCAGGTCTGTCCAACTACTGAACTTTGTGATATCTGGGATCTGAGGCTCTCGACTTGTTTGTGTGAGACCACAGAAGATGCTTTGCTTTAACTCAGAGACATCTTCTGTCACTGCCATTGAGGGAAGTGAAGGCCACTTGTCAGGTGAAGCACACAGGAATGGCGGCCCCTGAAGCCATCTGCTCAATGCTTTTAGTTCAGCCAGAGTCTTGCCGCGGGTGAGGTCATCTGACACTGGCTTGAGGGCAGTGAAGTAGCATGAGGAGGTTTGTGACACCAGACCGTCCCTACCTTGGAGGACCCAGCCAAGTGTTGTGTGAACAGCTGCAGGTGCACCTTTGGGGCCGATAGACTGTCCGAGACATCGTCACTAATTTACCCACGTCAGACTGGGTTCGTCATCGTTACCGACACGCAATGACTTTGGGACCTCACCCTACGGGGAGTCTACCACCATAGCAAAAACCTCCCGTCGATGGCCTATACAAACAAGACTGTCTCGATTGACTAAGCTACACTTTCGTAGAAGTTGGTCCATGAAAATGGTTGGCTGTGTTGGCGAAGCCACATGGAAATTGACTGAAGATCCAGTGAGACAGGTTACTTCCTGGCGGATGGTCCGAAGAGCAAGTGATTCAGTCTCACCTCTGAGTCCCAGATGTCTCACAGCGGCTGACAGTAGAATAGTGCGTTCAGCTCCATCATCTAAGATCGCATAGGTCTGAAGTGACTTGTTTCCATGGCTGATGATGATTGGCACCATCTTGAGGTACACTGTCCTCCGCTGCCCGGGATTTGCAGACACGGCTTGATCCCCAGGAGTGATTAGGTAGACTCGGGGCCCTGGTTTGGCGATGGCATGAAGCACGCTGAGATGAATCTCTTGGCATTCGCTGCATGCTTTCTTTAAAGTGCAGGCCTCTGGCTTGTGGTTAGTTCGACCACAGTTGCGGCACCGTTTACCATCTGCAATCCACTTCTCAATCTCCTCTGGTAGACGTTGGACGATGACTGGACATTGTGAGAGGTAATGTTCGGTACTCTTAAAGAAGAGACACATCTTCTTGAATTTCTGCTGCCTGGCCTCTGACCGGGTGTCTTCAGCAGACCGATAGTTATCAGGCTCGGGCTTATCAGAACCATGATAGATTGAGATGGGCTGGTGGCGAGGCCTGAACGAAACAGCTGACTTATCTGGTTTAGATGTATGTGCTCCGTCAGTCCGATGACGCTGTGCCATCTTTGCAGACAGCCGTTGAGCTTCAGCCTTTACCTTGAGCCATTCAGCGAGGTCTCGTAGGTTGTACGGGTTTAAACTGTTTGTGTTTAGCCGACCTTGAGCCTGTAGGTGCTCCACAAACCCGTCTCTTGAGTGTTTTGGGAGTTTACTCAGAAGCCGATCAGTATGCCCGGTCGACATCACCTCCAGCCCATTAGGTCCTTCCAACGAGGTCAGCATGCCCACCAGCAGGTCAACACGAAGAGCAAAACTCTGAAAAGTCTTGGAGTCTCCAGGTTTGATGTCAGGAGAGTTCAGAATGGCTGCTATCTCACTTTGAGCGAGTTGATGTGGCTGTCCATATTGACGTTGGAGGGCCTGCATGGCGGCAGTATACGGCTGTGCATAGTGTCTGCAGGCTTGGGCTATTAGCTTAGCTTCCTCCAGGATCACTACGAGGTATTCTTGTGCCATAAACATCACAAGTCTCTCAAGTCACACTCCTGACTCGTCCACAACTAGTGCCATCTTGAGGTCAGCAAACTCTCTCTCGCTGTCATGGACCAATTTAGGGAGCTCTGGAACTGGAACTGGTTGCCTAGGATACTGCAGCCCTGGGGGTAGCTGTGATGGAACATACGGAGGCTGAGTAGTATACTGTGCTGGCAGAGCTTGTGCGGGCTGATGAATCGCTAGACCTGGTGATGTAGACACCAATTGGTAGATTGGCTGAGTTAGTGGAAGCGGCTGAGGCTGGTGCTGTAGTTGTTGTTGATGGTTAGGTTGGTATACTGCTGGATGATATGCTGGTTGTGCAGATACAACAGGGGGGGACTGATACACAGTGACAGCTGGTGGTGGATGTGTGAGGTACAGCGCTGTTTGGGAGTGATATGTTGGTGGCATTGTAGCTGGAGGAGGCTGGTATGGTTGATACGCAGGCGTTGTTGATGCAGCTGGAGGAGGCTGGTATGGATGATATGCAGGTGTTGTCAATGCAGCTGGAGGAGGCTGAATTGGATGATATGCAGGTGCGGTTGATGCAGCCGGAGGAGGCTGGATTGGATGATATCCAAGTGTAGCTGGTGCAGACTGGTACTGGATCTGTGCAGCTGCAGGCGTATTAGTGTGCGTAGCACTCACATACAATGGTGGTGGCTGGTGTGGCTGATGTGCAGGTGTTACTGGTGCAGGCTGGTACTGGATCTGTGCAGTTGCAGGCGTATTGTTGTGCGTAGTGCTCACATACAATGGTGGAGACTGGTGTGGCTGATGTGCAGGTGTTACTGGTGCAGGCTGGTACTGGATCTGTGCAGTTGCAGGCGTATTGTTGTGCGTAGTGCTCACACGCTGTTCGTAGCCCAGGCTGGTGAATAGCATTCGATGCTACGTCCCACTCACTCACCCTATCGACTGCGCCGTCCAATGAGAGACAGGTATGTGGCCCCAGCGTAGTGTGTGGTTGGTCCTTAGCAGGAAACTCGGTCCGCTGGTAAGATGACTGCAACCGTTGCGTGCTGGTGCTCTGGGTGTCGTCATGAAGACGGGCAGTATAAGGCATAAGCGTCGGCGGTAGGCAAACTTGGTAGCTTTGCAGGTGTGTTGGAAGCTGTCTTAGTCTTGTATCTCTTAATCCTGTACTCACAAATGCTGTTATTCCCTGTGTATCCATGGCACTGTAGTGGGTGAAATAATCCGGCTCGAAGGACCAATATTGTAGATTAAACTTAGCTCAGTTGTTTTCGTGCAGTGTACGCTGGAGCATTTCATCCGCCACAGGTACTCCGTTAAGATAGAGCAGGCAGACACACAGGTGATGATTAAGATTGTTTACAGGAGAAAGCAATAGTCGGTCTAGTGTTTAGTGTTGGCATATTTAGGGAATAGTAAGAGGTTGATTGCAGATAAAGGGCTAGACAAATGAAAATTAAAAGTTGGCATAAGGAGGACGGAGGACAAGAGTAAATTGCAGAAATTGAGGATTGAGGGTCTAAAAAATCCCTTGAAAATAAACATAGGAAATTTATAACAGCGACTGTCAACACGGCAGAACTGTACAGAGTTTTATATGTGGTTATCCATTCGGCTGTTTTTCGACTCGTGATTAAAAGTGTTTCAAGAATATTTTTATCTACTTGTTACCCGAGTTCTGCTGTTTCCAGGCATGGTTATAAGAAAAGTGCAATACAAAAGCAGGTCAATAAAATGTAGGACTGATCACTCCGTCTGACTGTCTTCTTCGCCAAAGTTAATGTTCCTCAAGGCATGATGGGACAAAAATATTTCATTTGTACTGCTTCACTTTTAAGATATGACAGGTTAATTAGGAGACGATGAAGTCACGCAGCCCCACCCCCCCCCCCCCCCCCCCCCCCCCCCCCCGACGTTGTCTAAATTGAATCAAAATGATTCATTGAAATATGCAATCTCCTGGTATAAATATGAGACTTTGCAGTGTGAAATCGCCATATTGGTACAGTTAAAATATATCAGGTACCGGTGTGGTGTTGGATGAGCAGAAGGCAAATAAACCACCCTTGGCCAGGAATTATTGATCGAAGTGTATTTACAGTAAGTCAAAATTGATGAAATGTGCTATCTTGGGTATAAATATGACACTTTGCTGTGTAATATCTCCATATTAGTACAGTTTAAATGTTTGATATCAAGTACACACATAAAATGGATGAGTAGAAGGCAAAGATACCACCCAAAGCAAGGAATTTTTGATCAAAGTGTATTTACAGTTAGTCAAATTTGGTGAAATATGTTTTTCTTCAGTATAAATTTAAGACTTTGCTGTTAAATATCTCCAAATTGGTACAGTAAAAATGTTTGATATCAGATAGAGGTGTAGTCTTGGATGAGTAGAAGGCAAATATATCACCCATAGCCAGGAATTATTGATCAAAGTGTAGTTACAGTAAGTAAAAAAAAGGTGAAATATGCAATATTCGGGAATACACTTAAGACTTGTATGTTAAATATATCCATACTTGTGCAGTGATAAATGTTTGTTATCAAGGACAGATGTAGTGTTGGATGAGCAGAAGGCAAATATACCACCCATAGCCAGGAATTATGATCAAAGTGTAATTATGGTTAGTCAAAAATGGTGAAAATGTTATATGTCAATATTAACATGAGAATCTGCTTTTTAATAAGACAAAAAATTGTAAGGTAAAAAAGGTTTGCTATCAGTTAGAGGTGTAGTGTTGGATAAGCAGAAGGCAAATAAACCACCCTTGGCCAGGAATTATTGATCAAAGTGTAGTTACAGTAAGTCAAATATGGTGAAATATGCAATATCCGGGTATACACATGAGACTTTGCTGTCAAATATCAGCAGATTGGTACAGTAATAAATGTTTGGTATCAGGCACAGATGTAGAGTTGGATGAGAAGAAGGCAAATTTACCACCCATAGCCAGGAATTATTGATCAAAGTGTATTTACAGTTAGTCAAAAATGATGAAATATGCAATTTGTCAGTATTCATATGAGACTTTGCTGTAAAATATCTCCAAATTGGGATGGTACAATGTTAGATATCAAAAACAGATGTAGTGTTGGATAAGCAGAAGGCAGATATACCACCCATAGCCAGGAATTATTGTTCAATGTGTATTTACAGTAGGTCAAAAATGGTAAAAATGTGCAATCTCCTGATATAAATATGAGACTTTGCAGTGTGATCTTCAATTTTGGTACAGTTAAAATATTTGATATCAGGTACAACCTCGCCCATCAAAGTCAGTGGGCGGATTCTAACACCTGATTGGTTACCTTGTACATCAAGTCAAGGCAAATCGATTGCAGATAATGGATTGATGCAGAGCTTGTGAAGATATTCCGATACACTAGGTGGAGCTGTTCAGCTGTGCATTGGTTTGGATACTCAAGTAAACAAAACTTTATTGGCAACTGCTAAATATTCAGACTCGGTCCTCTATCCCAAATGTTGATGTGGCGTGCGAAGTGCACAACAAAATGTCCAAAACCTGCCCAGAGCTATTGAGAGAAGCAGCAAATTTGATCGAGGAAGCTCAGAGCAGAACTCCTCCGGCTCCGGCGGCTCAGTCACAGCAGATACCTGCTGCTCAATCACGTACACCTGTCCAAGGTAAGCTTATTAACTTAATGTTAGCCAGGTGTGCCACTAATCAGTGACTCGGGACATGTGTGTAGGTTAAATTATATCACTATTTGGAGTTGGATCAAAAATGTATTTGCGGTAGGCTCATAAGCGCACTGCCTGCTTCATGTGTAGACTACATGTTCAGTGTAAATGATGGGAGCTTAAAACTAGTTTGCTAATCGGCAAAATAGTGATAGTTAGCAGCAACATGCTAACATAGAAGTTCAGGCTGAAATCGACTGACCACTGATAACTCGACACTGTAAAAAGATACAACGTCGGCTCCATCGTTCCGAGAAACGCGGCATATTGCCACCTCGGTCTTCCTTATACTGCTCTGGTGTCTGTGTTGAGGTTCAATCAGCTTCTTCGATGTGTGTGTGACAGACAACAAACCGACTGGTGTTGCGCCTATTTCAAGGTTCGCAAGAGCTTAAAGCAGACCTCCTTACTTCAGGACTTGGAGAGCAAAAAGTGACATTTTTTCCAGTCATACTTTAATCCTTAAATGGGTTTTGGTTTTTTTTTCAAACATGACAGACCGAGGAACTTTAATAAACGTCAAGTTGAACCGTAAAGAAAAATCAGTATTCATAAAGGTATACAAGTATAAGCTGAGTTTCAAAAGTAATACACTTATTAACAGTGTCCAAAATCCACTCAGTTATACTCAATACAGAAAAATTCTTTTTTAACAGGGAATGACAACGATCCCCTGATTATAACAAATAAACTGATGGAAGTGTTTCCAAAGCTCAAAGAAGGAGGAGGCTTTGAATTCCTAAGAATTATAGGATCTACTCGTAGCCGAAATCTCGTGTTGCTTCCATGTCCCAGCACTGGATACACCCTTGCCTATCTGAAGGATCCAGCGACGATGATTGGACAGGCTACACTCTACATACGTCCACTTCAACAAGATCTACCCATAGATTGTGTATATAGATTTACAGAGACTCAGTTTAATACATAATCTAAACAAAAACTCACTGGTGACTCTTAACCATTAGTTAAACNAGGATAAAATTGACAAGTTGTTAATTTATGTGTGACATGCTAAAGAAGTACATTCAACTGTTATGCTGCTTTTGTGAGCCTAGTTGCCAAACATATTTATGTACCGCTGATTGTGGACACTTCTGCCTGTGATGTGCGAATTCCTGTCGGTACCTCTGCTCCTGATCATGAATTCTGCTACATCTGCATTCTCGCCCCCTTTATCAGACCGTACCCTTGATGGCAGCCCATACTGCTCAACAGCAGCAATAAAGCTCTGTAAGACCGTACTAGCTCTGTTATTGCCAGCCACAGTCAGGTAGACGATTAAACGACTGAATCCATCCACCCCACCATGGACAACAAATCTCCACCTATCAGGCAATTGTGAACACAAAAAGGCACAACTTTATTGTGAAATGATTATAATGACATCTATAGAAAGAGGCATTGTTTATCTGCCAGTATCACTGACCTGATGAGCTTATGATTGCCATCTATATGCCATAAAGAGTTTGGGCCAGGAACAGAATACTGCCGTCGTCTTAATACACGCAGTCTTAGACGTCTCATGTAGACTCCCTCTGCATCAACTCTGCGTAAAGACTCTTGCAGTCTTGAGACTGAGGGGAGGAAAATAAAATAACCATAAACTCAGTGCCAACTAGTGGGTAGAGGGTGCATAACTGCACATCTTGTATATTACACCACACGACCTCTACGTTCTCTCTGCGCTTTTGTGCCTCTGACTTGAGCGTGAAAAATCGGACTTGTGGCGTGAGTGCGTGTGAAACCAATCAAATGCTCGAGTCTCACGGCCAATGCGTGATAGTTGGCAGCCCTGGTTGCAGATCAATCAGGCTACAAAGTAGCGTTGTGACTGCCTAGCGTGTGTGTTGAGTTGCTTAGCAACAGACTAAGGGAACTCTTTTTTTCCGCGGAGCTATAGCCTATAGCCTAACATAGGCTGACATAGCCTACTTAAATAATTTATTTCATCATCTTCCGTTTACATTTCCTAACTCAGCATTGCTAAAACCTGTGGTTGAACTTTTGTATAAAAGCAATATCACACGAGAGATAGTGATGTTGTAGGCTACTGTATATGGTTAAATATTGCCCATATTATACTCACTTGGAACTCGCACACCTCTTGCATTCAGGTGACCTCGCATGAGCTTGTAGCCGGTGTTTGGATGTCTTCTGTGGACTTCACTTATAATACGGTCCAACTCCTCGTCATTCACAGCTGAATACAGGTCTGTCTTTCTGCACAAACAAAAGCATTGAGTAATTCACTAAATGTAATAGGCCTATCCTTTCTGAGTGATTGACACTGGCAATTCATAAACTGAAAACCCGTGAATTTAGTGTAAATACCTTAAACCGTATTGTTTCATGCGCCTCCTGATGGTCCTCTTTGACACTCCGAACATCGCTGCAATTTCACAAGCTGGTGATCCACAAAGAATGAGATGTTCCAGAACTGCATTCGGTATGTCAAAGGCCAAACGCCCTGGTCCCTGTATGTGCTCCTGTTGCGCCCTGGTACCAGAAAAGCCCCGGAGTACTTCATCTAAATTTGCAGTCACTCTACGGTCAATATCTCGGTCGGAAAGTGCGGAAATAACTCCAACAACTTCAATAAATTCCTCTGCTTTGCACGCTACACGCTCGGGGTCAGCAGGTCCTGCTTCCACATACTCAGCAAGGTCTAAAATATCTCTCACCAACTCTCTAGAAAGTTCATGCAGATCCTCCATTAACACGGCCGCCATNTGTTTCATGCGCCTCCTGATGGTCCTCTTTGACACTCCGAACATCGCTGCAATTTCACAAGCTGGTGATCCACAAAGAATGAGATGTTCCAGAACTGCATTCGGTATGTCAAAGGCCAAACGCCCTGGTCCCTGTATGTGCTCCTGTTGCGCCCTGGTACCAGAAAAGCCCCGGAGTACTTCATCTAAATTTGCAGTCACTCTACGGTCAATATCTCGGTCGGAAAGTGCGGAAATAACTCCAACAACTTCAATAAATTCCTCTGCTTTGCACGCTACACGCTCGGGGTCAGTAGGTCCTGCTTCCACATACTCAGCAAGGTCTAAAATATCTCTCACTAACTCTCTAGAAAGTTCATGCAGATCCTCCATTAACACAGCCGCCATGTTCACTCTTGACTTCTTCTACTTCCGGTTTCAAGGCAGACCAAAGCAGTGGATTAGCATAGATTCGCATTAGCCCCGCCCACTGACTTTGATGGGCGAGGTTGACAGATAAAATAAATTCATGAAGCAGTGCAACACAGGACCATGAAATAATAAATTGAATAGTGAAATAATAACATATGTTTTTTTACTTGAAATTAATTGGTATTTTAATATATTAATGACACATTTAATGACACATTTAATGACACATTTAATTAATTAATGACACATTTAATTATTTAATGACACATTTAGTTAATTAATGACACATTTAATTAATTATTTGATGATGCATTTATTTATTGAATTTTGGCCCATTCCAATTTTTATTAATTAATGACACATTTAATTAATTAATGACACATTTAATTAATTATTCAATAATGTATTTATTTATTGAATTTCAGCACTTTTAGTCCTCCATAGCAGGTATGAACAAACACAGTCTTTATTCAAAGCAGTCGGTATGTGGGAAGGCAGTCAGCGAAAAACAAGAGTCCCAAATCCGGCAGGCAAATATCAGAGAACTAAACAGGCAAGAAGGTCGAAACATGAGGGAGAACACGAGGTAACAGGCTTGAAGTATCAACTTAAGGTAAGTGATAATCTGGCAGAGAAGTGAGGGAACACCGGGGTATAAGAGGGAAAAGGGAGTGACTCTAACAAGACAGGTGCAACACATCAGGGAGGAACCCAGTGATCAGCGGTGAGGGAGGCAGCTTGACAGGAACTGAAAGACAAGAGACAAGAAAGGAAACTCAGAGCAATGTAAAAACTTGAC
Organism: Thalassoma bifasciatum; assembly: GCA_008086565.1. Lineage (NCBI taxonomy): Eukaryota > Metazoa > Chordata > Actinopteri > Labriformes > Labridae > Thalassoma > Thalassoma bifasciatum. Next base: position 191,838 of record RPOG01000531.1, read on the forward strand.
AGACACTGACAGTTTTAAGATTATTACCTGTTCTTACAATTTTATCAGCACATAAAATGACTACATTAAACTAAAAAAAATGACACCTGCCTTTTTCAGTTAACAAATAACAATAAATATTGTTACTTTTTCCATCATACATTTTAAATAACAGAGCAAAATACTATGCACCATTTTTAAAAATGAGTACTTACCACAAACTTTTCCTCCTGTATTGCTCTCTCGTCTAGTTCAAGGGGTCCAGCTCTGGTCAGGAGTCTTTGCAGGTTGTTAAAGTGGTTTTCAACCTCCTGTCTGCTGCATGAGCTTGAGAACACCACAGCAGTGCTGAGGACAATTTTATCAAGCTCCTGGAGCGTGGTGGCTTGTGTCATCAGCCCGAAGATGTGCATTGCCAGGTGGTAGTGTTTGTCAGCACTCTGGAAAAGAATAAATACATACCCAAACTTAAATAGATCTGAACATCTTATCATGTCAAATATAAATACACATAAACAAACTACTTACTGCTTCCGGCAAAGGTTCTTTGTGTTTTTCATGATGTGGCTGAGGCATCGGTGCAGAACAAGTATGTGGAAGGCCTCGTTCTGTCCTTGTCCTGTGACAATGTCAAAATAAACTGAGAGACGTCCTCTGAGACTCATTCTGCAAAAGTTCTGTGAAATGGACTCCATGAGGACCAGAGATCTAGCACACATGTACATCACACATCTCTTCTTCAAATGTCTTCCATGGCATCTGATGCAGTCCGTCATGAAGGACCCCAGGAAAAATGACAGAGGACGTTGTGTGTTCATATGTGACAAATGTCGCCACAGGGANGGGGGGGGGGGGTGTTCATGGCAGTGCACACATGGACACCACAGGACTCCTGCAGCCTTCAGGCTGAGTGGAGGGATCAGGGGAGAGAGAGGGGAGGGGTTAAAGGGGATTTTTTCTTAAGTTTGAGGTTGTTTAGGTTGTTTTCAGTTCCTTAGGTAATTTCTTTGCTCTGTATTAATATCAGTCATTTGCCTTGTGCTGTAAATATTGTTTTTTTGTAAATTTATTTAGTTGTCAGCCATGTGGGAGGAGTCTTGGGGCAGAGGCCACGATAGGTGGGGCAGGGTGTGTCTCTTCTGCTGGTGCAGCTCTAATTAAGGATCTGCTGCACCTGCAGAGTGTGTGTGAGAGGCTCCAGATCTTTTGTTCTGCTGCACGAGTGTGGAGTGTGTCTTCTTTCCATGTGAAAAGTAAAAACTAAGACCAGAGCTCTGGAATTTGCTGACTCCTGCGTGTTTTTGGTGTCTGCCTTCTTCCTCTACCTCCTTCTGCCGCTGTTTCATCCTGTTTGTAGAGGTTAACAACACCTTAAACCCTACACCTCCTTAGCCCTCTCAGCAAAAATTTGAATGGTCTCCAGAGACCACAGCATTGCTCTCTTTGGGTGCTGCAGCACTTTTTGAATTACACCCCCTTTTCCCTGAAGCTCCTCTTCAATGATCCTCTGGAGGCTAATCATTTCATTCTTGTGTCTCCGTAGTCTCTTCCTTGCACTCCAAGAAACTGTCTTCATAGCGCCCTTTGTTGGTACTTCATCCCTGCACCCGGATTCCTCCACAGTCTCATCTAGTTGACCTAGCTTTTGCAGGTGCAGAGAAGGGGGGAGTTTTGAAGTCAATGTTTCTGAAATGACTTCCCTTTCTTTGCCACAGACAGGCCTCCTTCTCAACTCTTAACAATCATGTCTGACTGAGTCTCCCTGGAAGGTCACTACAGCTTTCAATGATGACACACTGTCCATCTTCACCTCCACACATACAGTACAGTCCTCAAACATACAGTACCCAAGACAGGTGAAGAGTGGGGTGTCTCTTGATGATGCTAATGGCTTGACCCTGTGACGTTTAAATGCAAAACTGCAAAAGGGATGAATTGTGCGGATTCCTTTTGACATGACATTTGTCCACTCAGATGTCTTGAACAGATTCCCCTGTTGCCTCTCTCAAAGATATGCCCAGTCCTCTGCAGAAATGGAAAAAAAGCATGGCGACTGTGGCAATTTTTTTGATAAAATATAAAGTTTCTGAATCTGCACTACCTGAAGAGGGTGTGTGGTTTTCTGAACTGGCTGAGTGTCTGATTGTGCTTTGGACATCTGGAGGAGGAGGGGGATAACTGAAGGTGCCATGTTCATCAGAAGTGCTGCCCTCCTCTAGAGGGAGGAGTCTGACTTTAAGTGCTTTTTTCAAACAGAGGAGGGGAACCAGAAGTGCTGCTGACAACTTCAGGAGGGGGTAGAGAAGGAGGAGGAGCAGGACTCGATGTGCTGCTGTTCACTTTTGGAGGGGGAGGAGAAGGAGGGGGAGGAGACGGAGGGGGAGGAGATGGAGCGTTGCTGCTTACACACAGAGAACTTGAGGTGCTGCTTTTCACCGGAAGAGGAAGGGGAAGGAGTGTTGGGGCGGACACACAGAGGAGAACTTGAGGTGCTGGTTCTCACTGAAAGAAGAGGAGAACCAAAAGTGCTGCTGACAACTTTGGGAGGGGGGAGGGGGGGACAATATAACAACAGTTATATTGAAAACAGTATGAATAATAATTACAATAATGATAATAAATAACAATGAATATTTTGATTAACACTTCAAATTAAAATTCAATAAACTGCATTGACAGGTGGTTGATAGAAAATAAAGACATGTCAGCACATTCCTGAGTGGAAACTAAATAAATTACATATGTTAAATCACAAAAAGGAAAAATAACTAAAATGACCATTTGATGTATTAGGTACACCTGTTTCAGTCTCACCCTATTTTTTGCAGATTAGGGACTACTAAATCAAGGCACATATCTCCCCAGAAGCCTTTAGCTGAACTGTTTCTTTCATTGTTAATGGACACACCAGCTGATGGCCTGTCAATCCTCAATTGAATGTCTTCCACTGTTATGGTTATTTTCCTGGACTTTAAGACACAGAACAAACAGCGATTCAGTAAGAAAACACAATTATTAGAAAGCTCATTATTTTGAAGAAGATCAAGATGGGGGTTTTTTTGTTCTTTTTTTTGAAAAAGGAATTGCTTAACACATACCTGTCCGAATGAAGGGAAGACATTGACTCTGTACGTCAAAAAGGAATACAATGGAAGAGAAAATAAATAAAATTGTCATTAACACATGTGATTCATATTTAAACTGTAACATTTATATGTCAAAACATCCAATTAGCATAATCAATGGTCATACAATACACATAATTTATTATGACTAAATAATGCATTGTTAGAACTGCAGTTGATGTATTGCCACATTTGACATTATTGGGGTACAGGAGGATATATATATATATATGCTATCCCTTCAATTTCCACCGTCTAATGACAAGTAAACGTGACATTTTGGATCCAAGTGCTTGTCTTATGTCTTACACTTTCATATTATACAGTATTTATATTAAAAAGTATTTGATCCCTTGTTGAATTTGTTGGTTTGCCCACTAATAAAGACATGATCATTCTCTACTTTTAATGGTAGATGTATTCTAACATGGAGAGACAGAATATCAAAACGAAAATCCAGAAAATAACTTTCAAGAATATATTTTAATTCATTTGTATTTCATTGAGGGAAATAAGTATTTGATCCCTCTAGACAAGTAGTTAACCACAAGGTTAGCACACATATCAGGGGGAATTTTGGCCCACTCTTCTTTGCAGATCCTCTCCAAATCATTCAGGTTGGTGGGCTGTCACTTGGCAACTCGGACCTTCAGCTCCCTCCATAGATTTTCAATAGGATTGAGGTCCGGAGACTGGCTGGGCCACTCCATGACCTTAATATGGTTCTTCTTGAGCCACTTCTTTGTTGCCTTCGCTGTATGCTTTGGATCGTTGTCATGTTGGAAGACCCAACCACGGCCCATTTTCAGCTTCCTGGCAGAGGGGAGGAGGTTGTCCCTCAAGACTGCACGGTACATGGCTCCATCCATCTTCCCACTGATGTGGTGTAGTAGCCCTGTGCCCTTGGCAGAGAAAGACCCCCAAAACATAATGCTTCCACCTCCATGCTTGATGGTGGGCACAGTGTTCTTTAGGTCATAGTCAGCATTTTTCTTTCTCCACACACGACGTGTAGAGTTTAGGCCAAATAGTTCAATTTTGGTCTCGTCTGACCATAGAACATTCTCCCAATCACTTTGTGCATCTTTGAGGTGATCATTGGCATACTTTAGGCGGGCCTTCACATGTGCCTTCTTAAGCAGGGATATCTTTCAGGCACTGCAGGATTTTAACCCGTTCTGTCGCAAAGTGTTGCCAACTGTTTTCCTGGTGACTGTGGTCCCAGCTGCCTTGAGGTCATTCACTAACTCCTGCTGAGTGGTTGCAGGACGATTTCTCACAGTTCTCATGATCATTGCAACCCCACGAGGTGAAATCTTCTGTGGAGCACCAGATCGAGGTCTGTTGATGGTCATGTTATACTTTTTAAATTTTCTAACAGTTGCACCAATGGTTGTTGCTTTGATTCCCAGCATCTTGCTAATGTTTTTGTAGCCCATTCCAGATTTGTGCAGGTCAACAATCCTGTCTCTGAGGTCCTGAGAGAGTTCTTTTGTCTTACCCATGTTGGAGAGCTTGGAATCTGTCTCTGATCAGGTGTCTTTTATACAGGTGATTAGTTAGAACAGGTGTCTTCAATTCAGTCTTCAATTCCCAAGTTGATTGGGAGTGTCTAACTGCTCTGTGAAAGCCAGAAATCCTAATGCATNATTATATTAAAGAATTTATATGGACACAACTGATAATAATCTTGATGTCAAAGGAAAATGTGAGATTAAAGCCACCACCATGACAGATGATGAATGGGAAGAATCCTGGATGTTAAGGCACAAATGTTTAAGTAGTCACAGTAGGAGAGAATTTGCCTGGAAGTTTAGGATAATATATTTAAACACTCCACTGGTGATATCAACTTACATAGAGGAAATTTTTTAAATATTTTTTGATCTTCTATGTGTCTTGTATGCACAGGCCCAATTCCAGCCTGATCAGAGAAAAACACTGGGACCAGTTCGAAAAATTATTCACCCTGATTATGCAAAAAATTGAACTTTGACATTAAATTGCNATTATATTAAAGAATTTATATGGACACAACTGATAATAATCTTGATGTCAAAGGAAAATGTGAGATTAAAGCCACCACCATGACAGATGATGAATGGGAAGAATCCTGGATGTTAAGGCACAAATGTTTAAGTAGTCACAGTAGGAGAGAATTTGCCTGGAAGTTTAGGATAATATATTTAAACACTCCACTGGTGATATCAACTTACATAGAGGAAATTTTTTAAATATTTTTTGATCTTCTATGTGTCTTGTATGCACAGGCCCAATTCCAGCCTGATCAGAGAAAAACCCTGGAACCAGTTCGAAAAATTATTCACCCTGATTATGCAAAAAATTGAACTTTGACATTAAATTGCAGAACTATCTTTTTGAAAATTCCCATAATGAATATATTTTTCTGATTTTCCTGGCATGGCAGATGTGCACCAAAAATTTAATGGAGATCCGATAATGTGAAAAAATTGTCATTTTTGGCGGCCTCTGGTGGCCGTGCACATTGAGTTACAAAAACTCTATTAATAACTTTTATTCCTCAAATTCTATTGTACACATGAGCCAAAGATGGAAATGATCTGAGGAAAAACCTAGGAGGGAAGTGTGTTTTTGTAGCTAGCATGTGATCGCTAAAAGTCCAATCTATTCCGGGGGGAAGGCAAATTTTGTCATACTTAAAAATTTAACAACCCTTAAACATACGTACAAAGCTTATTATACGTAAAATGGGATTTATTGTTGTGAGGAAAGATGGTAAGAAAGAAAGAAGGAATGATAATATAAAAAAACATTTCAACAATAGGTCCTCGCCCAGACCTTTCGTCCTCGGGCCCTCATAATAACATTTTTTTTTTTAATTTACAAATCCCACATGGACAAAAGTGGTATAATCAGATTCGTCCTGCGTTACAGGTCTTGAATATATGCTTCTTGTAGCTGTAGCTCTCTGTTTTCTATTTTTATCTCTCTCTTTTTTTTCACATTTCCCTCAGGTTACAATAGGTCCTTGCCCGGACCTTTCGTCCTCGGGCTCAGGCCCTAATTATGGCGACTTTCAACACAGCAGAACTGTACAGAGTTTTATATGTGGTTATCCATTCGGCTGTTTTTCGACTCGTGATTAAAAGTGTTACAAGAATATTTTTATCTACTTGTTACCCGAGTTCTGCTGTTTCCAGGCATGGTTATAAGAAAAGTGCAATACAAAAGCAGGTCAATAAAATGTAGGACTGATCACTCCGTCTGACTGTCTTCTTCGCCAAAGTTAATCTTCCTCAAGGCATGATGGGACAACCTTCAGGGATAGTGGGGGATGGGTTGTGTAGGTGCGGAAAACCCCAAACAATACCTAAGCTGGCCCCCCTCCCCACTCAAAACTGAGTGAAAATATTCTTAATCGTTTGTGCTACATTAGTTCTTGTTTGTGCAGAATAATATTTCATTTGTTCTGCTTCACTTTTAAGATATGACAGGTTAATAAGGAGACGATGAAGGAGACGATGAAGTCACGCAGCCCCTCCCCTGACTTTGTCTAAATTGAATCAAAATGATTCAGTGAAATATGCAATCTCCTGGTATAAATATGAGACTTTGCAGTGTGATATCTCCATATTGGTACAGTTAAAATATTTGATATCAGGTACAGGTGTAGTGTTGGCTGAGAAGAAGGCAAATGTGCCACCCATAGCCAGAAATTATTGATTGAAGTGTATTTACAGTAAGTCAAAAATGGTGAAATATGCTATCTTCAGGTNCATTAGTTCTTGTTTGTGCAGAATAATATTTCATTTGTTCTGCTTCACTTTTAAGATATGACAGGTTAATAAGGAGACGATGAAGGAGACGATGAAGTCACGCAGCCCCTCCCCTGACTTTGTCTAAATTGAATCAAAATGATTCAGTGAAATATGCAATCTCCTGGTATAAATATGAGACTTTGCAGTGTGATATCTCCATATTGGTACAGTTAAAATATTTGATATCAGGTACAGGTGTAGTGTTGGCTGAGAAGAAGGCAAATGTGCCACCCATAGCCAGAAATTATTGATTGAAGTGTATTTACAGTAAGTCAAAAATGGTGAAATATGCTATCTTCAGGTATAAATATGAGAATTTGCTGTGTAATATCTCAAAATTGGCACAGTAAAAACCTCATGCACCTCATCCCAGAGAGAAGTATTACATTTTATCTGTAGAGAGGGTTTAATAACACTTTTATTTTCACCAGACTGCAAATAAATGTCTCAACTTCCTTCTGCAATCTTTGTTTTAATGATGTGCAGAACATGAGATAAAAAGATATTTTCAGATTTTTAATTAAAGTAAAATGAAAAAGTGGCTAAAGCATACTCCAGCTGTGAAACATCAAAACTTAACAACTATATTCATGCACAGAGAGTGATAAATGATCAGACAGTGTCTATTTTTCTCTTTGTATCCTCTCAGAGCTCCTTTTCCTCCTCCCTCAGGCTCTATCCTCTTTGTATGTGCCCTACATTTGTTATTCATCCATTGTTCATTGGCCCAAATTCCTTCAGTCACCCTCTTCCACTGATGTCTCAAGCTGTCCTGCTTTCTTGTACAGAATTATCACACACACACACACACACACACACACGGGTTTATATAGTTTAGCCGAACTATTTCTGTAAACCAGCCCGGTGGTGGTTTAGATGGACTACCCTTTCCTGAGGTCCTAGAGCTATGGGTGCTTGATTAAAACACTCTAAAAATTCTGAAAAAAAATTCAGGTCACTTTAGCTTTCTGATACACTCTTCAGAAGCTTATACACACCACCCTAACACCATGGTGGTTTAAACAGACTCTCATCTTATGTGGTTTACAAGGTCCAAAAAAACACTACCAGGACTTTAAATGGACAATGACGTCATATTTTAACCCTCTTCTCATTAACATATATACACAACCTGACAGGACAAAGCATTAACAGGACAGTTCTGAAAAACTCTTTTTATTAACCAAAAAAAGATATATATATATATATATGAATAAATGAATATATTTATAAAACAGTACTTTAAAGAAAAATGTGCAATAAAAAAACTGCACTATCAAAATACATGAATTTATAAAATAGATTTAAAGAATGTGGGCAATGCACAAAAGTGCACCAGCAAAATATATGGATACATTTATAAGATACATGAATATAAAAAAATGTGTGCAATAGAAGTTTACACTTACTTTTGAAAATAAATAAAGGAAAGATCCAACACTGAACAACACAAAAAAGCTTCAGACAAGTTTTTTTTGTTACTTCCTTTTCTCTGCCCCCCTCTTGGCAGCAACTCCCCGATCTTGCACAAAATCTTGTATGTTTTGCACCGTCGTCTGTGCAAGAATTGGAGCCTCCACTAATTTGCAGTGAGTGCACTCCTCTTTTGTAGCCAACTTTCCTTCACGAACGTGGTCTTGGAAATGCCGCATTACTGCAGCAACCTCAGCTTTTCCCCATGCTTTCTTTTACACTCTTCTGGTCGCTTGAACTGCATCTTTCCCTGAAAAATATGTAAAGAAATAAAAATGTATCACCAAACTGAAATCACAATTGAATTATTCTGTTCTGTTTTAACATAAAATATACAGATTGGACAGACAACATTTCCAGCTGCTTACACTGAGGGAGATGATTCTATAATCCTGATCACATTTGAAGCTCTAAAAAGCACAGAGAAGAAATCTGATGACCAACTGGGACGACTGTGAGAGCAAGCTAAACAAAGCAGTGGCATGATTGCTCTCATTATCAAAGTTGTGAGTTTAGATGCAGGGGAAGTCAGTAACAACAAGAAAATAATGGTACCAAAAAAAGAATCATGGAACAGAAATACTACAAGATCAGGATTCGCCAGCCACTGATGGGCTCAATGCTTTAGAAATAAGTATGTAATATATAAGTAATATATGATTCAAGACAGAGTGCTGCACGGGTCCGATTTTTCAAACCCGTATCCGCCCGCACCCGCTGAGCTCAGAACCGGACCCAACCTGTTACCCGCATTTATCGCCATTTGAAATCCGTACCCGCGAGTAATACATCGGGACGCAACCTGTGACTGCGCTTAGCGAAAAGCTACTGAGTGACGTAGTTGGCCAGATGTGAGAGGTGAAAGGTTACTTGTTGTATGCTCAAATAAATAGCTATTAACTGGTCAAACTTGAATTTATTCGCTCATTAAGCTTTTCAGTTAATACGTTTTGAGAAAAGAAGAATAACTTTCATTCACGTCTTAACACTTTTCATGCTACCCGCCTGCATTTTGTTTATTTATACCCATACCCGTGAAATAATACTGTTTTATTTTCTACCTGTAGCTGAACCTTCTCTGCGGGTACTCTGCCCGGTGCAGGACTCTGATTAAAAGTAATGCAAGTACGCACAGAGAGGAAATAGTGCTGACAAAGGAAAAAACCACCAGCAAGTTTTCCTTTAATTTAAATTATTTCACAAGCCTACTTCATGTAACAACTATACTCCCCAGTAGAGTAAGAATGTGAACTTGCAGGATTTTTGGTTTTAGCTCCATTCTACAGAGGTTTTGCACATAATACAAAACCAGAGCATTTCTGAAAGAGAAAGGTCTATTACTGATGAATAATTTGATTGCATTCAAAGCTATTCACAGATGTGAATACAGAAAGACAAACCCAATATCAACAGATAAAAAAACAAACTATTTAAAAAAAAAAACCTCTTCAGGATATGAAAGATTAAAAAAGTTGCTACTTTTTTTAAAAACTCTATTTCAGACCACAACGCTCTGGGTAGTGTAAATCATTTAATCTAGTTTTTGACAGGGAAAAATTGTACAGTTTCTGTGTCACTGCCTGTTATGAAGTTACTTCTTAGCCGTCTATAAATTTTAAATGTACAAAGTACACGAAGACAGAAAAAAGGGTTGAGAGGTGGCATGACATGCAAAGGCCCACAGATGGAAACAAGACATGGTTTATTTGGTATGTGCTGATCATTGTGATACTACTGTCATTCATATCTCCCACTGCAGTGTCATTTTTAGGTTTCTGTTTATTCTTTAATCCATTTTACATTGCATTTACCTTTAATCTGATTGTGATTTTTAAGTCTTCTCTTATTCTATAGTTACTTTCTTTCTTTTCCATGTTACCTATAACATGCCTTATTGAGTCTTATTTGCAGCAAGGTGTTGATTAAGCTGTGCTTACCTTCCGAGGAACAAGGCGGCTCATCCACTGTGGATGACACTTCTGACATCGTCCCTGCTAAAATTTGTACATTTAACAGGAAAAACACATTTATCAACAGAAACACAAATATGTACTGCGGTGACTTACCCAAATGTCCTGTGTCGTTTAAGTGCTCTGTGGTTGTTGGTTCTGGTGCGGTTTCCACGGGCTCGCTGGTTCCACACTCAGATGCTGACACTGCTTTGTCACCATCATCAGATTCACTCCCGCTGTCTTTGTCCTCAGCATCACTGAATGCCATTTCATCTGAGGAATGGTATGGTATGGTGTGGTGTGGAATTCAAGGCTGCTGGTCCTACCTGAAACATGTCCTCATCAAGCCCCTGTATTAAAAAGGGAAAACAAAAGCTTTTATTGTAAATATCAACGAGTCATGATGTTCTCTTAATTTCAGATGTAACTGAACAGCTTACCATACACTTTATACAAACATTGGTCAAATACAGCTGGTCCAAACAGTCTAAACACTCTAGGAAAGCTACTATTGAAACAAAATGTCGGCAGGACCCTGTAAACAGCATGGTCCCCCCAAGTCATATTCAGGCAGGTCGCTGCTCCACACACTCAGATACTAACCTGAATTACACTCTGAGTGTTCTTGTAAACCACTGTCCTTACAAACCATGTCACACACACATACACTCAGATACTAACCTGACTTACACTTTGAGTGTTCTTGTAAACCACTGTCCATACATACCATAATTACACACATACACTTAGATATTAACCTGACTTATACTCTTGAGTGTTTTTTAATAAACCACTGTCCATACAAACCATGTCACACACACATACACTTAGATATTAACCTGACTTATACTCTTGAGTGTTTTTAATAAACCACTGTCCATGCAAACCATAATCACAATGTGCAAGGAAACAGACACCATTGATTTATCTTTTTTGGACTTAATATTTGGTCTCAAAAACATCAGTTGATTTTATCACCTCTTTCAGCTTGTTGGGTGGGCACAGAACTGGACTTGTCTGATTCAGGTCACTTGTAGTAGTCTGGATCTGGCTGCTGTCAGTCATCATCTGTAGCAGATAAAGCACCAAGGAAAGGACAAAAACATGGAGAGGAGAATTTTGAGTTGAACTCCAATTCGAAGATATTTCATGTAAATTTATTATATGAAACATTATCAAACCAGCAGGGGACCAAACATACCTTTGAAAGCATTGATATCAAGCTCCACTTTGTCCCTTCCAGTGGTAACATGAAATGTTGCATCTTCTTTTGGGCTAATGCGTCTTCTCCTCTGCATGTTTCATTTGACAGGGATGAAAGACAAACAAGTCAGAGTTACTGTGTTCATGTGAATGCCAAGCCTGATGGAAAAAAACTGCAATGAAACTTCGACATGTTATTTTATTAAAACTTCATTAGCTGGCCACAGTAACGCTGGGAAATTTTATGACAGTAGTCCATACTTTTATCAACACAAAACTAGATTATTGTGACACATTGTATTTTGGGCTGGACCAGTCACTTTTATAACACCTGCAACTGGTCCAAAATGCAGCTGCCCATCTCCTTAATGACAAACACAAACGGGATCACATATCCCCTGCTCTGGCTCCTAGTTGCTTTTATAATAAATTCTGAAATGATATAGTTTTTAAAGCTCTTAATGGTCTAGCCCCTGATACCTGCCTGAAACCATCATGTACCTGCCAGGACACTCAGATCTTCAAATCAAAACTTATTGGTCACCTGTAACACAACTTAAAAGGAACCCTGGCTACCAGAACGTCATTTTCCTAAATGATCAGTGTTTTTACCAGCTACATAAGAACGATAATAAAATCTCTCAAAATATCTTAGTTTGTATAAAATTTGAAAAAATATTTTCACCTGAATGCCGCCATTGTTGTTTACGCCGCAATAACGTCTGGGTAGTGACGTCATATGGTTGCACCGGGCTGGATCTCATACAGGATCATATAAGTCCTGGAGCGGACTTCAGTGGTTTCCTGAGGAAGTTTTGTTGGTTTGTGTTGGAAAATAGTCGGCACAGCATTTGGCTTTAGTCTCCGTTTATAATGACCCACACCTGTCAGCTCTTTCATCAGCATGGGCCGGCTAAATGCAGCAAATGCTTCTGGGGAGAAGTGGCCAGAACATAGCCGCGGGTCCATGGGAAGTTGTTTACGCCCACAAGAGATTTCCCACAACTTCCTTCTTTTCTTGTCTTTTGGGAAGCTGTGCAGACTAACATCAGTCTCCTTGTTTCCTTTGGACTGAAAAGTGCACCCAAAAGCAGCCACATGTGGCATTATTATGTTTTTTTCCCCCCCTCAAACCTAGTGACTTACGGCGACTAGTAGTGAGTAAACGGCCAAATCCAGATGCTCGGCACCAAGCAACCAATCTACGTCATCAACCCAGAATGCATTGCGGCAGTAAAACAATGGCTGCGCCCGAAGGATAGAAACTTTATTTTAAACTGTATTTTTTAAAAATAAAAACCAATTTGTTATGTCTTCTAATGACGAATTCTAGTTTGAGACAAGCATTTAAACATATCCATGCCTATTTGTCCTTACAGTTGGGGTTCCTTTTAAAACCAAAGGTGAGTGAGCCTGTGTGACATCTGGCCCCCAGCTCTGGCATAGCCTGCACTGGCACATCCATTCTGCAGGATCTACTGAGGTTTTTAAGTCTTTTTTAAGGACACATGTATTGTCCCTGGCTTTTAATCAAAGTTGAGTGGACATCTGGCACAATTTAGTCTGAATTTTAATTGGAATTTTAAGTTATGTTAATTAAATTGTAATTTCTTTAATTTTGCCTTTTCTTATTTGCACTGTTTTTATATAATGCAGGACTGTATATTGTACATTGTTGATTTGTCATTTGTGCTGCTTTTGACCTGCACAGCACTTTGGTCAACTCTGGGTGTTTTTTTAATGTGCTCTGTAGATACAGTTTGAGTTTACTTTGAGTGCACACATTGTAGTCCTCATGATTATGGGATGCACTGATTGCCAAAGAGGGATTTACAGCTTGTGTTTAATAGCTTGGGCTATTTTCAGATAATGTGATGTTATGTGTGGCCCATCTCTCTTTCTCTCACTCTTTCTGTCCCTGTGCCCCTCCCTCCTCTGCTGCCTTCACACCTGAAAGCTATAATGGCTCAGGTAGGGGGAGGTGATTAAATGTAGCGGAGCAGGGTGAGAAATGGTGCTGAACGATGTCTACTGTGTACTGCACGGTGAGCTTGACTTACCATGCAGCACACAGAGAGAAGTGTTTTTTTTTTTCGTTTGCCCTTCTATTCCCCTGTGCAGGTTTTGTATCTTTTAACATGCCTCCGATAGGTGGGATTTGTTGTTTGGGTTTGTTGTAATAGTTCTGCTGGAGACTACAGGGTGTTCCTGTTATCAGAAACAGAATCTGACAACATAATAGAAATATTCGCTTGATTCGGAAACCAGTATTAAAATTTTCTGGTTCTGGAATCTGACTGTCCACCAAACATTAACAGATGTGGTTTTGATCTTTGTCTGCGCTAAAAGAGACCAGTTTCCATTTTCAGTATGCATCTAAAGCAGGGGTGGGCAATTCATTTTTATAAGGGGCCACATGATAAGCCTGATTCGTTTCAAGGGATCACACCAACGAGAACACTAACTTTATTCTGCTCTATATAAATTTTTTTCCCAATTATAAAATGATTTTACTAATATATTTTGATTATCTGCTACTGGTAACCAGAAGAATAAGGAATTTATGCAAATATGTGAAACTGTGGTGTGGATCAAATTGGAAAATACTCCCATGGAAGTGATAAACAGCAAAAACACAAACAATCATAGCATTAGCATTTCAAATCATATTAAGCTTGTTAGTGAAGCAAATTTTTTACCAAAAAGTAACATCTTTTGCTTCATTTTACCTCTTCAGTGAGAAAAATCTATCTGTCTTGAGCTTGAACAAGCGCATTGAAATCTGACTTGAGGTGGTCATCGACAGCTGAGGGTGATCGTCAATGATGGAGGATCTTGATTTGGTTTTGCTGAAGTTCATCACTTGTCTGTCGCTGTTTACGTCAGGCTCATGTGCACAACTACGTCCATATAGAAATAATAGAAATGTCACGCTTTTGAAAATATGAGCGACACACTTGTATTGTTTGTTTGTTTTCACTTACATTCTACCTGTGATTGACCTCACAGGCCTGACAGGAACGCCCAAAGGGCCGGATGTGGCCCCCAGGCCTTAATTTGCCCAGGTCTGATCAAAAGCATGCTCCTGTTTGTCAATCTTTTCTCCACCCTGTCGCCTTCTGATTGGAACAATCATACCTGGCTGCCATCTACCTCCTAAATCAAAATGGACTGAGACGTGAATTGGCTCTCTCCTTTTGTCTATTGTCACAGCAGAGATCAAGGCGTGATGAAATGAAGGTCATCCTCACTGTCTGAAGGTATATGTTATGCTGTAGCAATCAACAGGATCTATTTTCCATCAGAGTGGCTGCAGAGGAGGAGATGGATTGGATGCACATAGACAGATATTGATTTGACAATTTCCAAGGACAAACCAAATGGTCTCCCCACTGTTTTATTTGCCTCAGAGTGATGCTGTGGCTGAGTCTTTCATACTCTCCCCAAGAACAGAAATGAACTCACCTGCCAGATGTGTCCACAGTTTGGAGATTAATTGTTGTGTCTACATACTCATAAATCTTGTGGAAGGATGTACAGAGAGCATTTATTTTCTAGAATTACAATTAATTTCACATTGAGACAGAACGTCTGAAGTACTTAATTTTTCCTTTCTTCTTGAAAAGGCACTTTTGCGATGCAGCCTTTCATCCCATTGTAGCATTATCAGACAGGTGGGTTTGTCCCTCGAGCATCAAAACTTATTGGGGGTTGAAAAAAATACCATCAGGATGATCTATGACTGGCAAAACAGAGCAGAAAGTGCTAGTCTCTGATTTCAGCTTTGTTTTTGTGTATAATAAGAAGTTCAATGAGATTGAAATACTGACTATGATGGGTCGATATTTGATCGATGTTGTATTATACCTTTTGATAGACACAGGTTAACCTGAAGAGCTGCTGCCACAGCTGTGGTAATGCATATTAATGAGGGTAAAAGCACCATTAGAGTTTTGGACTGTTAAAGGTTCGGACTGTTTTAGATTCAGATTGTGACAGAACTGGATGTTATGGACTCAGACTTCTACAGACAGATGTTCATGGGTCAATGATGTACCATCTCGTTTTTCTTGTATGAAGAAGTGTTAAAATTACATAGACTTTTCAAAATATCACATTACAGTGCTCAACTCTATCAGCTTTACTTAGGCCCCATCCACATGAAGACAAAACAAGGTCTAAACGCATAAGTTTTTTGCTGAATCTGCGTATCATCCATACGAAGACGCCGTTTTGTGGGTCTGTAAACGATCATTTCTGAAACCAGGTTCCAAAGTGGGAAGATTTAGAAACGCCGTATACGTAGCTCCGTGTAAACTGTCTCTCTGCAACTTTTCAGATACGATGACGTCATATTTTCACATCGTCATTAATACGCATGCGCCACAAGCGTCACTATGGCAACAACAACAACAAGAATGGCGGCGTACTATCTAGCGTATGTGTTGATGAAGCTGGTGACCCTGCTATCTCTTTAGCAGCTAAATCTCCTTCTTCTCAACCACCACAGAGTTGAACAAACAATCATAGAGGACACAGTTCCCACTCATGCTTCCCGGCATGGTCTCTGTTTACAATCTCTGTTTACAACTTTTGCCAACTTTTGTTCATGCCCACTGTTTTTTCTTCTGTTTCCGCTTGTTTCCCTCACATCATTACAGTGCCCCTAGAGGTCTGGCAAGTGTTTTACAGCGTTTTCATGCGTATCGAGTGCATTCATATAGACGCATACATTTTCTGAGACGCCTTCATCTTTATGACGATTTTTTTGGAAACTGTTAAGGGTTTTGACTTCGTGTGGATGGGGCCATAGTCACATGATTATTTACTACAAGAAAATATCGTAGCATCTTACCATTTAGAGGCTGCCTGGGATTATGGGAATGTTTTGTACAACATGTTTTTGCTGTTGGTTTCCTAGCCATTTGTACGTTTTATTTTGTCGTTGTCACTCTTTAGGTTATGTTTATGTTTAAGTTGACCCTGTAGTAACTCTGGTTATATTTCTTACAGACAACCATAAGTGAAGCAGGTTTTGTGAGCAGTTACGGTTCTGGAATACACAGTTATGCTTATCAATTCCTGTGGCTTTGATTATAGAGTGACAGTTGACCAATCCTGCCAAAGTGTTACTCCTGCTGCGCTGCACTGGTGTGAGAAAGCCATATTACTCCAAGAAAATTGAAGAACTCGTTGCCAGTATGGAGGCTGTTGCCAGGCAGCGTGACGTTGTGGAGGCCAAAGCTATGGAGAGCTTCCAGAGAGAAGAGATACTCACAGTCGTCCTGATGGGTCAAGCGTGGCCTGGCTGATAAAAGGAAACATTGCTGATGCTTCACCACACCCCAGCTGAACTTAAGCTTGGCCACTTGGGTAAGACACAAGGACTCTATCTGGTCTGGTTTCTCAACAGCACATGATGCAGGGCCTTGGTAGACACAGGGTCTACCATATCGCTAGTTTGGCCAGGATTCCTACCGGGAACCAGAGGACCTACTCTTAGCGGCTGGGTTCCCACCAAACAGTGCAAAACTACAGTCACTGGAGCACGAGCTAAGATTAGAGGAAGAATTTTCACGAAGAATGTGTCCAAGCATGTTGTCAACATCAAGTTCTGGTTGGCCTACATCCCTGTATATTATTGGCCTGGATCTGCTGACCAAGTGGGTGGCAATTCAATAATTCTGAAACCCATGTCATTCTGGGTAACATTCACATTGTTAAGTACTTTAGCCCAGATTTTCCCATTATATCACTCAATCATGCTTTTTGTGAGAAGAATGGAATAACAACCCTTTCACCTTTAGTGTTACACATTTTAAGACATTCTCCATCTTTTTCTCTCTTTTTGGCATTGAATACAGTTTAATGAGCAGGAACTGATGAAGCCATTTCAGTATAAATGTCTCAATATCGTACATAAACTGTAATGAAAATATTGTGTTCTAAGCAGTTTGTTGAGCTCTAACTCTTGCTATTTATCAACTTTTAAACACCAAATATTGAAATTAAATCAATTTTGAATTTTTTTTCCATTACCCAGGAAGGGCATTTTTTCATGGGAGAAATTGTGTGAAATGATTTACTTTTCTGTATATATTTCTGTCTCTTCTGTACAACTGAGGATTAGGGCCATGGTGAAGAAAAAAAGGAACATGACAAATCACATATATTTATGTGGACAAAGCAATTGATTTTTGAGAGTAATCTCATTACTTTATAAGAATGAAGTCATAAAATGACAAGACTAAACTTGTTAGTCCATAGCTAGGCTATTGGAAGAGTACCAGCCGCCTGTACCAAAATGAGGAACATGAGGCATGTTGTGAAGTTAATAAGCATAGGTTCCTGAAAAGATACTGCAAGGGACTGGAGCTTTTTTGAAGAGCTTCAGTAAATGTTTCTACTTAGGCAGAGAGAGCATTCTGTATTCAGTTTTTACCGATCAATAACTCATCAATGGAACATTATGTGACATTACGCAGAGCCAGCTGGATAAATATAATATAGGAGTATTCAATAACTTCACCCAGGAGATGTTTTGTGTCATGAAAATGATTTCACAAATATAATCTCATATATTTTATACTACATTTCTTAGATATCTTAGAAAATAATACCAGTGATGTAATTTTTTTTTTTGATAGCCCAATTTTCAGCGAAATGCTTTGAGTAGAGTCTAACGTGAAAAACGGTGACGAAAAGTTTTCCTCCTTTTTGGCTGCATCACAAACTTTGGGCAAAGGACTTTCATGCTACCTTAATGACTTTTCTGTCATTAGGTTTTAAACCAAGTAATAACAACACTTTAACATGTTGCTGTGCCACCAAACTTACACAACACATAAACCGTCTCCTCTTGCCTATAATGGGTCATTGACAAAAAGAGGGTCTAAAAACGTATTTTTAAACAGTTCTCTGAAAATGGATAAAAAACATATTTCTGAGAGAAGAATTATGTTTTCTAACAGATTTCAGTAGTTGACCAACATTTCAAAGATTTTAGGTTCATTATTTTTTAGTATTTTTAATTTAAGCACCCAAAAATGTCAGGTGGCGCAACCAAATATATGAAAATATATTTATATGTTCCTGTTATTTTTTCTGTGTGAAATTATTGGCAAGTATCTCTCAAGTGTCTGTAGTGACTCATACATTTTCATTTTGTGTGTTTCATTTCTTTTATTTGTGAATAAGATAAATAATTTGATGTTAAAATAACATTTCACATTATTACATTGGTTGTACCACCTGACATGGAAATTGTTCCAGTCACCAATGAAGTGAAAAAACNTTTTATTCTCTTCACTTTAAAATAAAAGTCTAATGTTTCGGTTGCACCACCCTGACATTTGACAAGGTGAAAATTACGGCACAAAAGTTTTTAAATTTCTCAACAGCTTTAAAATTATTTTTATTTGCAAAGAATGTTTTATTTAAAAAGGTTCAAGCATAAAATAATGCCACTGTATTTTTAATTTCCATTTACAATAACTGACATTCAATTTTTAGAGTTTAATTACTGTGGATACTTGTCAGGACGGTTGCACCACCTGACATTTTGGGGGTTTGAGGAACCAAAACACCAAAAAACAAGTTATATTTTAATAGTTGAAAGATGTGTTCAAATAACACAGGTTTCATAGAATAAAGAAATAAATGTGATGAAATACTCAATTCATGATGTAAGGAAATATTGCACCCGGACACAAAAAAAGGGACGTCACGTCATTGACCCCTATATGCATAATGATAGTTCTGCTGATGAGTTATAGAATGAAGAGATTTAACTCTGTAAATGTTATTCTAACTTAACTGAAGGTCTTTGAAAAAGCCTGTTTCTTGCAGTATTTTATGACTATGTGATGTTGATGGGCCTAGGGTGAAGTATTTCCTTATTTCTGAAACCTGTACCAAAGCATAACATCAGAAGATGCTTCATGATACTAATTTTTGTACAGGCCGCTGCTGCTCTTCTAGCAATAGACTAGAATAACAGGTTTATGAAGGTTATTATCAGTTACTTGACAATGTAAACAGCATACATAAGAAAAAGCTTCATCTGTTCAAAAGGTTTTATTAGTAACATGAATTCAAATACAAACATGAAGTACCTCAGGCACTTTGAGGTGCTATTACTCAAATTGGGCTAAATCCACTACCCTCATTTCACAGCTCTACTTCAAATAGACAGCTTTCTAAGAAATCCTTACATCACTCTATCTAGTGCCTGTCAGGGTAAAAAAGGTGTAAAAGTGAGAGCTAATTCCTCATGAGCTGGCCTCAGCTGCCCAGCTTCCTCAGCTCTCCTCAGTCTCATCAGACGGCTGTTTGTCCAGGATGTTAGCCAGAGCCTTAAAAGGCTGGCCCCAGTCCCCAAGGGAGCTGAAATCCCCTGTATCATCAAAGATCCTTGACTCCTCTATAGAGCTGAGCGAGCCGGCCACAGAGCCATCGCCTTCGTATGCATAAGTAGCTAGAGAGTCATAAGGCGGGGCAGCATAACCTGTCTGATTCTCCTCCAGCCGCTGCTCGATGAACTCCCGGATCTTCTCTGCATCACCCTCCGTCACTCTGCCATGGGGGGAAAGCGTTGCAGATTTGTTTACAGCAGCGATGATGCTTGCTGTCTGACAGTGTATGTCAGGTGTCCTGACTTTGTCTGAGCGAGTGCTCAGATGCAGGAGAACACCATCTCCATAGCCGTTTTTCTCTATTCTTGATGAGCTGCTGAGGGTGCTGGCGCGATGTGGGTGTGTGGTGCACAGAGTTCCCATATCAAAGGCGCGAGTGTCCGCCTCACCACCGCCCTCATCATCATAGTGAATGACGTTGTCACGAATGTCCTCTTTGGATGTCATCAGAGTCTCTTTCTCCTTGTGCCGCCTCTGGCCCATGTACAGAGCTGCCACCACTATGGGACACAAAGAGAGTGAATGAGATGAAAAGCTTCAACAACAAGGGACAAGATTCAGCAGAATCCTTCAGAGGGTAGAAACCTCATGATTAATGATATCAAACATCCAGCACAAATCAAAGTGTTTAATCCATAACCTGAGGCTCATGGAAGAACTTGAACATGAAGTTGATCTCGGTGTTCACCTCAGAGTATGAGTCATCTGAGAAGATCCAAATCCAGTTATAATTGTGAAAACAAGAACAAAAAAAAAAACAATAAACACTTCCATGAAATTGGCTAAAAAAAGCAGGCTTAGTGAAAGCTCAGTCTGTTAACCCTACGAGTAGGTAAACCATGGGTTGCCGATTTCAGAAAGAGAGGTTAATCAAACCAGAGAAAGACAAGTAACTTGAGGTTGTTTTACAAAGAGAGGCAACTTAAGCTCAGAGAGTTGTTGCTCTGGCAACTGAGTCTGTGAACCTAACCTGGTTGGGAGCAGGTTTTCCCACTGGACCTCAAGTTTTCTCTATCTTCCCTCTTTCCACACACACAATTTAATGTCCTCATTCAGTCAGTCAGCAGGTGACTTTTGGCAAAGCCAAGTTCTGTTGTCTGTTATTTAAGAAAAAAGAATATCATTAACATAATCAGTCAGTGTAATAGAGTGTTGACAGCCTTTGTCAACTCACACCAGCCTTTGTCAACTCACACCAGCTGAGTTCCTGAACGTCCCACTCCATTAGTCTCTCTTCATTCATGTTGGACTGTAACACCTAAAACCTGTTGATTCTTGGTCTGGCTCTACTCATTATGTCTATTTGTTGTCATAGACAAGGTAAAAGCACTTTGATTTATACATGGTTTATTCTGTTTTGAAAGTCACAGACTCTTTTTCATTCAGTTTCTGGGCACTACTTCTTGTCCTGGTGGAGCTTACCTATAGTGAATACAGCTCCAGCATCAAGAAAGATGGGATTGCTCCAAGTTACTTTTGACATGTTACTTCAAGGCACGCAGCTGGACCACGACAGAAAATATCCACTGTTAGTTGACACATTAACTTGAATAGGCACCTATTTGATATGGTGCCATGGTGGGGTGGAGCCAGGCTGCAGATGCAGTGGGTGTATTTTAGCCTTTACTCTGCAGAGAATTAAGTATTGGTCAGAAGATGGTTATCAGACCATAGACGCTGTTATTTTATAGGTGTGGTGCACATGCTTAACTCTAAGTGCATCCACTTTGAGGTGACTGAAGAGACTCAAATCAGCTGTTCTGAAGATTAACTCAGAAATAAGTATTACTGTCATTGTTGAACCTTGCTTTGTGCAAATGACCCCAGTCCTCCTCTCTAACTTTGGAGAGGATTTTGAGTGGGGATATGTTAAAAGTGTGTTTCAGTGAGCCTGCACCATGACACTCAGTGTTCTATGACAACAGGATATGCCATTGTTACCGTACTGTTTGGCAACCTTCAAGAAGGACATGGTCGTATCTATCCTGAGATCCTATATGGGTTCATTTCCAGTTGGATCAATTTATGCTGGGGAAAAAAATGAAGGAACATGAAAATGGGATGTTTATGTTCCATAATGATAAGATAAACTTAAAAAAATAGCCTGGTGTTAAGGTTCTGCATAAACATTAAATGATTTTGGTCTTTCAGTTATAAAAAAACTTATTGAACTGCCTAGTCCTCTTGGATTGGGCTGACCTTTTTTACCTACTCTGTCTGCATTTGTCCTCGAAGTTGAGAACTGTGTTCGATATCAGTGATGAGGGAACAATGCATATTTTAAATTTATTCCTGAATGTGAGCTGGGGAGGCTGTGCTGTGCCTTCTCACAGTGCAAAACAAGGGGAAATAGGGAAGGAAGAACACAAACAGGCAGCTTTATAAATTTAAGATAGAAATACAGATGCTGTGCCTTTCTACCATTCAGAAAGTGAAGGCTGTAGGAAACCCAGGATCACCAGAGATGTGGGGTTGGTGGGGGGCAGCCAACAGAGATACGATGAGGAGGGACCACACGTCACATGAAAAGGAAATGTGTGTTGGGTGAGGGAAGTAACTCAGCATGTTCTGAAGGGGTAAATTACTTAACTACGATAAGGCTGGATAGGGGCATGAGCATCTGTACAGGCATGCATGAGAGGTGAGGCCCCAAGGAGTTAGCCATACCCTGCAGGATCAAGAGGCCCAAGGACACCTCCAAGCAACAAGGGCCCCAGTAACCACTGGACCCAGGGGAGCACCAACCCACACCACTCAAGGCACCAAAGACACTCTCAACAGCAACCTCAGCAACGACCCTTTCACCCACTCAATGATAAAAAGCCACACCGGCATTAAGACCATTGCACAAAATAACAAATACAAGCTGGGACTGGACAAGTGTGTCGACAGAAATAAAGTCAGGCATGAAAAAGTCTCTATTGCTGTTTCAAAAGACTTTCAGAGAGTTAGCAGAACAGGTTCAAAAGTGTAAATGGAAAAGAAAAAAGGAGAAGGAATAAAAAAGCTCCCACAGTTCTTCAGGTGTCAGAGGAATGAAAAAGAAGACAGTGTGCTCCCTATAACTCCAGCTCAATAATCCCCCAGAACAGCCTCTGTCATGCTGTTACATTGTTGTGGTGTTTGTGACAGGAGACTAATGAAAAAGTGATGAACAACAGTAAAGCATCTTGATAGTCTAACTGCAGGACTCATAGCTCTCTCAGGTCAGACCGAGACTAATCTGCACTGCTCTCAACAGAAGTGTGCATCTGAGGATGAACACCAGCTCAAACTAAGCTCACAAACACTGAGGGATAAATAAAAATGCTGTTTGCTCAAATCTCATAATTACACCAAACATATACTCTGGATTGAAAACTGCTATGCTGGTTTTAAACACCTGTCAGCACCTTATGACATGTCTACCTGAGGAGGGATCTTATAATGCATGTGTATTAACTCTGAATGGATGAAGGGACACCACCTGCTCGTCACCCTTGGTATACTGAGTTCCTTTATTCCACCAAATATCCAGCTAGGCTCTCCTACACTCATTCCCAATAAGTCTGCAGGGTCAGGCCTCATTTGCCTTGAATGAAGTTAGGAGGGTCAGATCCTTGGTGCACCCACAGGCTCCAAGTCTCGTTAGTATACTACTTTTACACTGCTTTTGCAGTCTGAACCCACCATTAGGCAGAAAAGTTCATGTCATAGCAGTTTAGCGTATCAGCACCTACAAGCTGTGTTCAGAGAGTCAACAATTGAACATTCAGCTCAACGTCGATATGAAGGCTTCACTCTGCACCATACACACAGATGAGTTTCCCTTCATTCCTCTCTCTCCTTTGTAAGAAATCCACAGATCTGAGCACAGTGGAGCAAACAAAACAGCATTTCCCTGGGGTATGCTATAGAAACCAAACAAGGTCACAGTGCAGAGGAGGGCTGGGTTAATGGGGGCTGCAGAACCAACAGAGCTATATGATGGTTCAGCTTGCTCAGCTCTTTGGGAGACTTAATAGAAACAATCTTGTGCCTGCATCAGGGCTTTTGTTTGAACTGACTGCTGCTGGAGGAGAGAAAAACTAGCAGTGTGGTTTAACTTAGCATTAAAGAAAAGAAGAAAGAAAAAATTCCCCAGAATTAATAACAAAAGCTCTTAATAAGCAGGTCAGTAAGGAAGTCAAATGAAAGGACGCTGTCAGCATTCTGTGGTCCTCTAAAAAGCCAATAATGAACTTCCTTTGTGTTGTGGCTCGAAGCCAGTACTTTATCAGAAGACGTGGCTATTGTGAAAGAGGTAAAGGAAATGTAGCCAAAAAGGCAATATCAAGCAAATACAATCAAATGCAGAGCAGGGTAAAGGGAGCAGGTTGAAGCCAAGCAGTGTTGTCTGCTTTCTCCTCTATCTGTCAGTCTAATATTTATCTTAATGCACTATTATAGTTATTGACCATGATCCTCTGGGAGTCTCTGAGCTTGTTTGTAGGTTCATCTGGATTGTTGCTGTGGATCTACCAGCTGATGTGGGACGACCTGACTCCAGCTGCTGTGGCTTTGACAGTTCTCCATTTTTTCTTCTCTCTCTCTCTCTCTCCCTCCCTCTCTCTCTCACCCCAAAACAGTCGAGGCAAATGTCTGTCTAACATGAGTCTGGTTCTGTCCGAGGTTTCTGCCCGTTAAAGGGAAGTTTTTCCTTACCACCTAAACTTGCTAAAAGCTGCTGCAAAGTGCTTCACTCATGGTGGATCAAGATGAGATAAGATTCCTTATCCTGTCTTGATGTTGGGTCTGTTGATGAAATACTCTAACATTAACAGGTATCAACCTGCTAATGTTTTGTGAAGTGTCTTGAGATAACGTTTGTTGTGATTTGGCGCCATATATATAAAGATTGATTGATTGACTGATTGATTGCTGCAGGTGGGAGAATAAGTGTATTGATGTAAGTGAGGGATTTGTTAAGAGGAGAGCTGTAGTCATTGATATCATTTCATACAGCACCTCCTCATTGTCACAGCTATCTGCAGGCCAAGCTTTACTTCTGTAAGAAAGGGCTACAGAGGAAACCAAGAAACCCATGTTTCATTGTTTCTGAACAAAATGCAAAATATTATACAGAACCCTAAGCAATGCCAGGATTTTTCATTTTGAAAGAAAATTCAATTGGAGGTGTTCGAGGGAAGAAAAATAAGCACTGGTTTTTCCAGTGTTTTTCTTATGGTTGCTAACATCGACAGCGTTGGTTCCAAGCAGCAACCTTCGGTCTGAAAAAATGAGACAACAGTGATGTGCTAAAAAGCTGCTGTTCCTCCAGTGACCACTTGAGGCTGTCTCCAGAAGCACCAGAAGTCCTGTACAAGCAGACGGGAAAAAGGCCGTTTTCAGAGCTAAATCAGTATATTTAAAGCCTGGTACAAACTCTGTCTCCCATCTGTATCACTAATTTTGCTAACGGCTCACACTGTGAGGGGGGTGAATTTTTTTCTAACTTGGCCGTTTGGAAGATATTAGGATAGAGAGCTTGCCCAATCAGAGCCACAGCTCAGATCATGTGACTGACAGGCGCCCAATAGCTGTAAGTTTGGTCACTCGTCACTCGTCCCATTTCCAATATGGCGGCACCCGCCATTAAGCCTCAAAACAGAGCTGCAGTAACAGACGGGTGACGTCACGGAGACTACGTCCATGTTTTATACAGTCTATGGTTAGTTCTGATGATACTGAGGGAGCTGCTAATGTTGATCATGATTACTGTTATAACTACTAATGTTGTTATAGATGATGAAAAGAATCTGCTTCTTTTCTGTACACTGCCTCCATGTGAGGGCACTTGAGTGTAGCTTTATCATTACAGCTAAGTCTTCTTCAACTACTTTGTGACTGCAGTATGAAGTTGGTGTAATATTCTGAATCCCAAGCAGTTTCTGGTTGTTTCTTGCTTCTGTCACATTTTGACTCACCATGATCTCATTTTTCTCTCCAAAGTTAAGATCTTCGCCTCTACCGATTCAGAAAAACTATGGTTTTCATCTGATGTAACTCAACTGTCACCATGCAGTGAAAAAAAAATTAAGAGCCATAAAATCATTAGAATACAAGACAGAGAGGAATGGATTATCTCTTTTTGTCACCTTCAATTTTGAAAAAAAATAAAAAAAAGTGTGTGTATACAACATTTATGCAGGTACCCACAAGCCAAAGGAACACAGGAAAAATATTGGTGGTTGCTCTACATTCAAAGAAACTTTACAATTGATGTTTGAAATTATTTTCTTACTGAGTGTGGTCTCATTTGGCACTGCAATGTGATGATCAATGGGTTCAAGATAACCATGGATATCTTGTTCCATATCCATCTCCAGGGTTAAAGTCATGCAGTTGCCACTGTTTAACCATGAATTGTGAAGCATTTTTGCCTGTAAAATTGTAAATGCTTATTTTAAAATAAATCCACCCCCAGGAGTGTCCTTAGTGTGAATTAGCCTCTGTGTGGAGCAAAGACATTTTTCATGGTGATCCAATAACCACAATTTGTAAAAAAAAAAAAAAACATTAATGAGCACATCATTATAAAAACTGACAGAAACAATGACCATGCCTAAGAGAATAAAAGAAGCGTGTAAAACACTGTGTAGAACCAGAAGGGTGCCTTCATATGTCTTCATGTGGAGGAGTCTGAGTCACACGTGAATAACAGGTAAGAGTTGAGTCATATTTCCTCCAGCTTTTCTACTGAACTGGAAAAGGTCATGTGAGTATCAGCTCTTCACACTTGGATTATCATGGCCCCAACAAACTGTCATCCAGAGAGCTGCAGCATTTTGAGCAAACCAAAGCTTTGAGCCATCCCTCCGATAACTCCGGCCCTGGCTTAATGCCATGCTGTTTTTCCTCCAGGGTCAGCATGGTTTGACCTGAAAGATTCAAGATCTCCTGAGCTTCTTAAAGACTGAAGGTAGCCTCCGACTGGGGGATGAGATTTCTGACTATGTCAAAACCCTTGAAAAGAAACAGGTGAAAATAATCGGCTTTCACGCTCGGCCTTGGTGTGCTTCATCCCTCTGATTCAAGAGTCACTCTTCATTTAAGATCCATCCAGAATGAGGGAAAAATGAATCTTTCTAATGCTCAAGTTTTAAGAGCTTTGTTGTAACTGGATTTTCGGCTGTATACTCTTCTCCAGGGTGTCTGCGCATCCTTAAAAATCCTATATTCATACATTAAGGCCTTCAAATGTCTTAAATTCATTAAAAAATTGTATATGCTAGCCGTAAAGACATTACTAAAAGGTATTTAATTTATTTGAATTCATGTCATATTATCCAAAAAGTTTTTACAGTTTATATCAAGACAAAATGAACATCACTGAGTTAATGATTGACATCTTTTGTCTTTTCCAGAAGCAGAGAGCACAGAGGATCACATTATGTTCAGTTCACTGACAAAAAGTAACCTTGAATGAGTCTCATTGAGAGACACAAATGTTATGCTTGGTTGTAATCAAGGGGAAACATCTGGTTTAGAAAAGTGAAGCCCTTGAAGCCCCAGACTTACAGGATTAAAAGCATTTTACTGCCTTCTTCAGGAAACAGCTTGGGTCGAATGTCACTATGAGCAACCACTGTGCAGGGTGATTTTTTTTTTCTAACTCAGCAATGTAGAAGATGTAAAGATAGGTTTGTCCAATTAGAGGCTCATCTCACCTGACTGACGGTTGTGCCAAGAGGAAGCACTTACAAACCTACAACTAACCCTAGTGCATGCAGAGGATTTGTTGTTCACATGAACAAAGTGAGATCAATCTGACAAATAAGATATAAACCAAGCTAACAGGGTAACTGTAATGCCAAGTAGATTCTCCAGTCTCCGCAGAAGGATATGATGAGCTGCAAGGCCTTTCTATATTCATTCAAGCAATTTTGCTAACACAAACTGGATCCTTTGTTCTAGTGGAGCACCATATTCTTATAGATGTATTAGATTTTTGTTTAAGCGCACACGTTTTAGCATTGTACCAAGGGGCTGACCTCTGCTATGACCTCCAAGTTATAACAAGACAGTGAATTCAAGACAGCAGGAAAAGCTTCCTTGAAATTAGCCTCAGGCTAAGATATGTTTTTTTAAACAGAAAAAGCGCTCTCTCTCTATTTATGGTAACTAAACCACAAACCTTGAGTTGCCATCTTAATAACTCATTAAAGTAAGCTGAAATTTCATAAATCACTTTGTTAGGTAGAAATAATACTTAATCAAATGTTAACACTGATCATAGCTGTTCTATTATGAATTTGACTTGATAACAAAATGTCACCTTGATGAATGGTTTAAATGGCAATTGCGACAGGGTTTCCTGTGGATTTGTGGAGGGGTCATACTTACATCTGGTTGTATAAACAAGGAAATCTATAGCACCTGAACTGTTCTGGGGCACTATGTTTGTAACTCAAACCCCTTTGTTACACTGATATGGAAATCCTTATTAAGTCAACAACAGAGATAATCTGTTGGGAAAATATGGTTTTATTAGTTACATGAAGCATTTCTGTGTAATTGTAATGTATAATTTTGAGTCAGATGAATTTAGCTCAACAATTGCTGGTTATCATTTTTACAGTGTGGCTAGAAAATGCGCATCCCCCTCCTCCCTCCATCATTGTTTGAGTCAAGTCTCAGTCTGCGGCCTATTGTAAAAATCACTCTATTGAGTCAGTACTCAAATGACACTTATGTTCTGTTGGTTTCTATGGTAACATAAGGTCAGAGAGTCCAGGGAATCCAGTTCTCTTCCCAGGCTGAATCAAATACATGGACTACTTCTATGTTGTATTTTCTTTTTCAATGCAATGCTTGAGCTTCCCCTGCTAATAATAATTGTGCAGTGTAACGGTAAAGAGTTATTTTGAGCGCTTTTTGCAACTTAATGGACCCATGGAGGCCCCCCTGGATCACACAGTTCACTCAGTGACGTCCATAATAAAAAAAAGATAGATAGTTTACTTGTCACTGAAAAAAGTGGGCATCTTAGAGTAACACATTACTGTCAGTGTCATCACTCTTTTAGTGTTTTGTACCCTACAATTTTTCAAGTCGGGCCCCAGGTGTAAAGAAACTGAGGTCTTCCTGTTGCATACTACTATTGTAATACTTACAGGGCTAGTAACAGCTCAGAGCTGCCCTCGGGCCCTGTCTTTCTCTGAGCACCATCCTGGTATCTAAAAGGGAAAGTGTCTCTGGGTCATCAGTTAGGACACACTGGATGTTTTGTGTTAGCAGCTATTAACCCATCCTGTCTTTTCTTACTCCCTGCCCTCTATCTCCACACTAAGGAAGGAATAATGCCCTGGGAGACTGATCCTGCTCTTCCATGCACTGAAAAAGCCACATAGACACAGTCTGTCAGGCTCAGAGTGAGAGTTGAGCACACGATGTGGGCTCTCTGGTCAGACAGGTACTTATGTAACTGTGACCCTCTGGGACGGAAATGGAAATTAAATAAGATGATGAGAAGTCAGCCTCCAAGAGCTATTTGTGTCCTCACTGTATCAATTGGAACCCCCTGCAAAAAGGGCTTCTGCTGCCCCCTAGTGTTACAGCATAAACATTCATGTAGTGGTAAACCTTTCACCATCCTTCATGGAACTTATAACTTGCAATGCTATGATTTTAAACAATGTGCTCTTTTATTCCTTCACTTAATCAAATCATGCGGTCTTCAGGAAATGTGTCACTAAAAATGGGGTCAAATGTAACTTTTCAAAGCCATCCATAAAACGTCTCTCAATAGTTTATCAGGAGAAACATTCATCACACAATGTCAGACAAAATGCTTAACACTGACTTTACTGTCACATTAATCCTCTTAAAGTGTATATTTGTTGTGCTGGGACATAAGTTTAAAGTATTTTTTATCCTGTAAGATGTTAACTTGAATCTAGGATTTTATTCATCCCCCTGCACCTGTAACTTTCCACAATGCATACTGGGAAAATGTTTTGCCTCCATGATTTCACCCTACTGATCATTTTTCTTTTCACACACGGTGCCTCAAGCAAAGGCTTCTTTCCTTGTCTGCTCTTTCTGCCCTGTCTCATTTGAACCTAGGCATATGATGGTCTCAAATCTGACAACAGTAATGCCTTAGTTGTTTTAAAACCAAAATATCTTCTGAACAGTAGACATTCTCTTTTCCTGGGTACATGTTCATCCTGGGCATCCTTGGTCACTTTTCTTTCCTCTATCACTTTGTTTCCTTTTCTCCACACCTTAGCCCCTTCCAGCTGTTTGGCCTAGCTACAGGACTGTGAACAATAAAATAGGATATGATGATGACTTGGCCTGCCAACTTACTGCCAAAAAACTAAACGACTCAGAGCAAGCAGGTGTAAGGTATGAGTGGAAAAGCAGCAATAGTAGTTGTGTTCTCTTTCAGATCTCAAATTCACTTGAATCAGGATTTAAACTTCGGTGTAGCTTCTGTGTATCACACTACATGTCATTAATATTGGCTAGAACACGCCCGGAGTGTTCATTGAACAGGTGTACAGGTTATGTGCTCCATCTCTTCGGCGAGCCCCACATCCGATTCATCAAAGGAAAAATACATACTCCCGCTCACCACTTTTGTGGTAACTCCCAGTGGAAGTTTGATGTGAATGTATCGTTGAAAGAAGTCAACAAAGAATTCACTTCCTGAGGAAGTTAAACTCCTTGAGTATTTGTAGCAAAAAGCCAGGTGTTTTTTTTACCAGCTTGTTATTGAAAGTATTTAAACTTTCTCTTGTATTTTCCAGTTCAATGGCTTATCCAGGTTCAAATCCCCGTTTGGGCATGGTTGGCCTTTCTGTGTGGAGTTTGCATGTTCTCCCCGTGCATGCGTGGGTTCTCTCCAGGTACTCCGGCTTCCTCCCACAGACCAAAAACATGTCCACCTTAGGTTAATTGATAATTCTAAATTGCCTGTAGGTGTGAGTGTGTGCGTGAATGGTTGTTTGTCTCTATGTCAGCCCTGTGATTGACTGGTGACCAATCCAGGTTGTACCCTGCCCCTCGCCCAATGACAGCTGGGATAGGCTCCAGCCACCCGCGACCCTGATTAGCAGGATAGACGGTTAAGAAAATGGATGGATGGATGGCTTATCCATCAAATGAAAATATAGCCTCCAAAGCTAAAGGTTAAGTATGCAGGAATTTTTGATAAGTTTTATTTGTTTACACAACATCCAAACTGGGCTCCTCCTCTGTGGCTCAGAGCCAGCGGCAGCTTCATAAACACACCATAGACAGTAAAAAACAGCCCTGTGAGCAGCTGCAGCATCGCATGAGAGAAACTCAAGAGCCGTACACCTGAATTCCTGCAGGTAAAGAGGTATGCTGCAAATAATGTATCATTTTTTCTCTGTGCTATGACTGCTATCATAGAAGCTAAGGATAGCTTCTCTCACTCCCTATCATCAAGACACAGGCCATTTTCGAATTTGCCTACTACATACAACTTTCCAATGCAGTATGTAGTAGACACTGCATACTGTATGTGAATGTAGTATACAGTATGACAGTTCTGTTTGGTCTGTTTTGTAGTTTGTTGCACTGGTTTCTAGTTTGAGGAATGGGAGAGTAAAGCTGATGGATTTTTTTTCTTGACTTTTCCATAATTTTTTATTCTCAAGTTTTATTAAGAAAACTTCATAAATATTGAATCAATATTCTCCAGAAGAAAAAAAAAACAAACTCTAAAGTTTAAAGGAAAATGTTGGAATTTTCGGGTTTGAAAAGTCGCAAATTTAATGCACAGAACAGGATTAAAACACAGACATCCGCTGAAGTTGTTACAAATGATTATAGGTCCAAGCGCTTTAAACTGCATGAGTTTACCAGGATGATCTTTGATCTTTGTAATAACTGTAGAGGAAGTGTGTGTTCAAATGTGGATGTATGTTGCTGCAAAATTCATCATATTTGATTTTTAATATTATACCATATGTTAATCATTAGAAAATAATCTGGAGTAGATTGACTTTTTATTTTTAGAGATGATGGAAAAGCTGTTTCTGATAATGCAGGTATGATTTCAAATATGTTAATAGGATGATGATAACATATACCATATAAGTTCCCCACTTAAAAGATACTTTAGGGTTTTACGCTTGAATTGTTCCACTGCTTCACCCAAACTTTCTCCGGTTTCCATCATTTTCATTTCAGACCTGCGGCCAGGCGCTTTGCATTGTGGGAAACAGTATGCAAGGTAGACTGGTCCGATGCATACTGAGAAATTTTCCTGGATCAGTAGGTCATCCGTGTAGTTTTGGCATACTGCAACTTTCACATTTGTTCTCATACTGCATACTGCATTTTGGGCAAATCAGTACATACTGCTAGTACAGTATGCAAATTCGAAAACAGCCAGTCACTTGCACTCTAGGCACGCTGTGATTGGCTAGTCACCGCCCATAATAAGTCCTACTCACCGCCCAGAAACGTCCCCAGTCAACCGAAGCAATAACAAAACAGGCAAGAGAGGGGGTCTACAAGGGGGTTAGGCACAGACAGACACTGACACACATGTTTAGAGGCCCAGAGATGACGCTTGAGCAGGATTATTCCTGTAGAAGTTAACATCTGATTTTTGAGGAAAATTCTGCATACTTCATCTTTAAGGTCTGGACCAAAACAATCAGAATTCTGCAAAGAGACTTGAGCTCATGATAGAGGCAGGTGGTCCAAAAAGCTAAAGGAATAATTCCTCAACGCGACAGCATTCTGTCCTCTGAGTTCATAGTATTACAGTTCATCGTACTACTCATAGGCTGCTGCTGTATAGCACCCCTCAGGGTGTCAACCTATGACTCCCAATTTTTTTGTTCCTGCTGCCATGAGACTGAAAAACCTTGATTGTATTCAATTAGCCTGAAGGGGCTGACTGTTTCTCAATGCACTGACCGTTTTATAGTTTAAGTGTTTATTGATTGTCTCTGGCATACTCCTGCCTGATGTTTGTCAATGTATGTAAGGTCAGGGTGCACTGCTTAAACAAAATTGTCCTTGGGATGAATCGAGTTGACTGAATCTGAATCTAAAGATCACACTGTGTGAACACACATACAGGGTTTAGTGATAAGAGTAGAGTTGTCTTTTCAGCCAGAAGTCCAGCAAACAGGCAGCTTACCCATCAGCAGAACCACACACAGCAGGATGGCCATCAGAGCCCCGGTGCTGAGGCCCACCGGCAAGAAGATTGCCTCAGCCGAGCATGTGAGCAGTGAGCCCCCAGCTCCGCATGAACACACTCGGATGGTGAGGGTGGATGTGCTGCTCTGGGCTGGGTAACCGCTGTCCTCAACAACGACAGGGAGAGTGTAAACATCCAGCAGATGTCGCTGAAAGTCTGAACGTCGAGTCACAATCCCGGCCGTGTTATCTGTGTGCAGAGACAGGCAGAACCAAGTTTATTTTCTATACATCCACACACATACACATGCACATATACACACGCTCAAACATACTCACACACACGCAGACACACATGCTCTAGTTTCCCTGTTTGGCTGCAGGCCTGCATCTGAATCGATTGGATGTGATGCTGACTGTAAAGGTAGAAATATATATGTGTGTAACAATGTTTGCTGGTGAAGTGTTGCAGAGAAAACAGAAAATATGAGCAATCGTCTCACAGCTACTCTCAGAGTAACAGAGACAGATATGGTCTGCACAAAGTGGATGTTTGGGAGACAAGTGTCTTTTCCACTTAATGGAATACTTTCCTTTTTTTTCTATTGTTAAATTGATATTATGTCAGTCTCATTTTTCATAATTTATTAATGAAGCAGGTCTGATTTTAATACAGGCACCATAAACCTGAACAGGTCTCTCTTTTAAACTGCTGGAGACAAAAAGATTTAAAGCCTGATTGTTCAAGAAACTTACAGCACAGGGAGATTAAGTGGAGAGGGCTGTAATGAGCTACGTTCATCATTGAAAGGCTTGAAGAGGGTTCCTTTTAGATTTCAATTGAATGAGTAACTTAGTTTGCTTTGATTTGATTTGATTGATTGAGATAGTGTAATATAAGACAGTATATTTTGCCTGTTTGTATGACTGCACTCTGGTTTCATTGGATCAACCATGTACCTGCAGACAGGCCTGGCTTGTCAATCAAGCTTCTTTGTTTTGTTATTTTTGTAATCTTGTAATCCATCTGACCATCTGTGTTACAGCCCCAAGGCTGCCATGCATATCATGGGGGGTTAGGACATGCAGAGGGGTATCTATAGCCTCGTTTCAACCAGGCAGCCTGGTGCAGATCAGAGCAGTTTGGTACAGGTCAGATCAGTAAAGACTGATCCTGTGTGTTTCCACAGCCAACCGTACACTATTTGGTAGGCCAGATGTCGAGAGCCGCGTCAGCTACGTAACAGCGTGACGTCATTGCAACGCTACACAGTGTACCCCGCCAATAAATGCAATGAAGAAGAAATTAGCGGCATTGTAAACAAAGAGGAACGATGGAGGACATCCAGCAACTGTTCTACTTTGTGATCAACATGTGGCTCTTTATTCCATAACACAGTGAAGCTTTGTTTCAGGAAAGGCTGTGTGCGGGGTTGTGTGTCGTTCTTTATTACCGCTGTCGCACCGGAAGTTATCGATCTTTTGACCAATCAACGTACTGCAGTGATTATAGCCCCACCCCTGGGCCGGTTTGGAGCGGCTTGGCACCCCAACAGAAGGGTAATAATAATACATTTTATTTAAGGGCGCCTTTCATGGCACTCAAGGTCACCTTACAAGAATAAAAGGGCATTAAAAGAGGACTAAAACAGGTATAAAACAAACAATACAATATAATGCAATATAATACAATAAATTAAAATACAAAACAGTGCAATGGTTGGTGAAAGGTCAGAGGGAGTAGGTGAGTTTAAACAGATGAGTTTTGAGTCTGGATTTGAAGAGGGGTAAGGACTGAGTGTTGTGGAGTTCAGGTGGGAGTGAGGTCCATAACTGGGGGGCCGAGCGCTGAATGCTCGGCCCCCCATGGTGACAAGGCGAGCAGAGGGGACAGAGAGATGGAGAGATGAAGAGGAACGGAGGGTACGGGCAGGAAAGTGGAGCGGTACAGGTCGCTTATTAGGAGACCCATCCCAGTTTTAGTCTATTGAAACGCCACAAAATGCGTGCCGTACCGAGACGAACTGAACCGATCCGCTTGGTGGAAACAAGGCTTATGGGCCTACCATCACGGTCACCAATTTGGTGGGTGATTTGGAACCTGAGCACCCATGGAGCGTGCTGAGATACTAACATACAGTTGTACCCAAAAGTTTAGACCCTCCAGCAGAATTTCTGACCTTTTGACTTTTTCTCAGAAAATAAATGATATCACAAAGAACATTTCTGTCACTCATGGTTAGTGGTTGGGTGAAGACATTGAACATGAACATGAACAAATAACTGTTTACTCTTTTTAAATCATAACAACAACAGTCACTTCAAAAATTACCCTTTTCAAAAGTTCACACACTACAGTTTTTAATACCTTGTATTTCCCCCTCTAACAGCAATAACAGTTTGATATATTTTGTGGTCGTCGTGGATGAGGCTCTTTATTATCTCAGATGGTAAAACTGCCCATTCTTCTTGGTTTTAAGTCTCCCCCACTGGATTGATGATTTTTATCCTTACTTACTTCCAAAGTCTCGAACAGTGAAGTTTCTGTTTCTGAGCTCTTTGGGGGACTTAAAGAAGAACCTCTGTCCAGCAGGAGTGAGGTCTTTATCCACAGCACTGACAGTCTGGATCACCTGGTCAAGTAAAGACAGACAGAACCTGCTGATACGTACAGGGTGTGTTGTAGATATACAGTACTTAAAAATGTGTAAGACCACTTGTCATGAAAATAAGGTAATCATTGGCATAACACAGACTTTTTCTTTCTCAGAGAGTTCCCTATGCTTCAGCACTTTAAACAGCAGAAAGAAATGTCTAACTGGATTCAGGTTTTTATTCCCAAATTTGAACCAGCACACAGTAATCATCTAATAAGTAAGAAATAAATCAAAAATAACAAAGACTAAAACACATTTTTCTTTTCAGGGATGAAAGGAAATAACTGTAATTTACAATCAAAAATTAATAAGGTGTGTTAACTTTTATTAATGCTCATTTTTTTCATCTGTACATTTGAAAATTCATGTTTGACAACTATAATTATATTTAAGCATGAAAGATATTCTAATAAGAGCAGTAGTAGCAAACATCTTGGTGTTCATGTAACACATTTGCTAAGCACCGTACATAGTTTTGATTTTGGTGCACAGCCTGTTGCTCTGAAACTTTTCCAGAGTGAGGAGATTTAAACCTTTTGGCTGAAGAGTTAATTCAAAATATTTCATTATGTGCCGATAAACATGCCACTCTTCCATAAAACTAAGTACTGATCAGTAAATTACTGACT
This sequence comes from Thalassoma bifasciatum, assembly GCA_008086565.1. NCBI lineage: Eukaryota > Metazoa > Chordata > Actinopteri > Labriformes > Labridae > Thalassoma > Thalassoma bifasciatum. Next base: position 228,222 of record RPOG01000531.1, read on the forward strand.
CAGACACAGGTGAGCTTACCTGTCCAACCCGGGAGTTTTCACAAACAAAAGTTTCTGAAGGAACCGCCAGCTCAGGTGAGAACTCGTTCACATCAAGGACACTGATGATCACAGGGACTTTGGTCGACAGCAGAGGGTTGTCTGCAAGAGACAACATGAAAGTATTCATGAAAAAGTAGTAGACAGTAAGCTCCAGTGATGTCATCATAGTTAACGTAATTATATCTATTTATTAGTCTGTTTGCGCAGTCTGCTCTTTTAAATCATTGGCTGAATCTCAGTTTCCCCCTAAATCCTAAACCCCAAGTCTGTACAGACTTCAAAGCAGAATCAGCAGCAGTTCAAAGTCATTCAAGTAACACACCAGACAGTTTTTATTAGAATAAATAACCAGTACCTCAACTTAATCCTTCTCTTGTTTCACTGTACTTTTATCATATCTTTCCTTTGCTGATGTATGTATGTATGTATGTATGTATGTATGTATGTATGTATGTATGTATGTATGTATGCATGCATGTATGCATGCATGCATGTATGTATGTATGTATGTATGTATGCATGTATGTATGTATGTATGTATGTATGTATGTATGTATGTATGTATGTATGTATGTATGTATGCATGCATGTATGTATGTATGTACGTATGTATGTATGTATGCATGTATGCATGCATGTATGTATGTATGTATGTATGTATGCATGTATATACAGTTGTGCCCAAAAGTTTACACCCCCCAGCAGAATTTCTGATTTTTTGGCCTTTTCTCAGAAAATATGACTGATAACACAAAATCCTTTCTGTCACTCACAGTTAGAGGTCAATCAAAGACATTTATTGAAAAAGGAAAAAAATAGTTGACTCCTTTTATATCATGATGACAACAGAAACTTCATACTGTTAAGAAGTTTACACAGCTCTGGTGGTTTTATCCTTACAAAAATTCTCTTTATCTAGGGCGACTCAATGAAAAATTATATTCTAAATATATTTGGGAGTTTCCCTGGGTTACAAGTGCTGGACTTATGGGAATTAAGTATTTTGTACAGATTCTTGCGATCTTACTCAGAAATTCAAGGCCCTGACTCCTGTTAAATTTAAATCAAATATATATTTTCAACTGTAAAGTGCAGTTCAAGGGTTACTGCATTTCAAGCAGGCAATGTTCACAAGGCTAATCTAATGTATTTTGGGGCTTTTAAGGGGTTTTTAAGGACTTTTTTGTCAATTTGAGTACTTGCTGGTGATGCAATGTTCTGGTAAGTTATGTTTCTGCAACATTTTCATTCGTCCACTAGATGGAGCCAGCCATTCAGCTACCATCATCTTCAGCTGTGAGTATATGGACGTGAGGCTGTCTGATTTGATATTACACCCTTGTATCTATTTGGTAAATACAGATGTAATTGACTTTCCCTTTTTAAAAAAAACAGCATAGTAATTTGGGTTTGAATCAAATAATGAATTCAACTCGTGTTTCTCTCCATCCCTGCCTCTCTGTGACAGACTCAAAGGATTTCTATCCTGGCTCTATCTAATGATGAAGGCTTGGCAGATTTGTGACTCAGCAGCCCTTTGACTATGTAGGGGCTCACAGAAGAAATCAGGCTATGCACACACAGTCTGGATAAATTAAGCTGCCGGCTCCAATGGACTAAATTTAGTATCCGCAGCTGCAACTATTCTCAAGATGTGCAGCAGGGACAGAATGACACAGGTGTTGGTACCCTGTGTCTGTCAGGGGGCCTGATTGTTAGCTCACCTGTGAAGGCCTGACATGTTTCAATCTTCTTGATGTTTTTCATATGTATGTATGTATGTATGTATGTATGTTTATATGTATGTATGTATGTATGTATGTATGTATGTATGTATGTATGTATGTATGTATGTTTGTATGTATGTATGTTTGTATGTATGTATGTATGTATTTATGTATGTATGTATGTATGTATGTATGTATGTATGAATGTATGTATGTATGTATGCATGTATGTATGTATGTATGTATGTATGTATGTATGTTTGTATGTATGTATGTTTGTATGTATGTATGTATGTATGTCTGTATTTTTTTGTCTATTTATCCATTTATTTGTTTGTTTGTTCGTGTTTCTATGATGAGTATGTCTAGTAATTTGGGCCCCCATTGTTTGTTGTTCAAACAGCCTGAAAACAGCATGAGGTGGTGACTCAAACTTTGCAACCTTGTAATTCAGATAATTGAAGATTACTGACACACTGAACTGCAGGAGCTCTAAAAAAGTTTGGATTTGAACTGTAACTTCAAAGATTAAACTTTATAAATCTTCTCCCAGGTTGTTACAGACAACTTGTTTCACTTGGTATAAAACATCCGATGAAGGATACTTACTGACTTTGGTGGCCACCACAGTGATATTGTGCTGCATGGCGGTCTCTCTGTCCAGATAGTCATTGGTTGAAAGGGTTCCTTCAACCGTGTCTATGTCAAAACAGCTGTCTGATTCTGACAGCCATTCCAGGGAATACCTGTAGGGGGCAGAGCAGATCATGGAGTCACTGTCAGAGGGACACCAGTTCCTGTGGTTTTCTGGTTGACCCTGAAGCAGCTTGCGTTCAGAGGATGTATCATGAAACGAGTATCTTCAGTATAGAAAACCTTTGTAAGTGGTAAACCCAGGAGAAGCAACAAGGTGAGAGTTCTTTTGAGCACATGAATGGTTGATATAGCACAAATCAGGATTATCAGGAACATATAACATACTGTTCAATGGAGGATACTTTCATGAACCTGAGCTAAGAGAGGAAGAACCTGACTTGACGAAAGATCACAGAGAAGTTTGGGATGAATGGAGAGCAGCAGAGATCCCAGGTTACCTTGGGCTTTAAGTGTTTAAACTGTGAACTCATGAACTCAGAGAGCCAGCTGTCAGAACAGGGACTGAGTATTAACCAGCAGTGTGCATAGAAATTTTAAAAGGCAGGTTATGGAACCAAAATAAAAGTGGTAGACCCAAAAGAATCTCACCGGCGCTGAGCCGGGGGATCTGAATGGTTGTCCTTAAAGACACCTGAATATCCTCGTCCCAAATTAAGTCCATTACTGGTGCTGCCTGCAGCCCAACAACCATCAGACGGCATCTGAGAAGAAAGGGCTTCAAAAACAAGAAACGTCTTCAAAGGCCACGTCTCCTTCAATCCCATAAAACTGTCTGTTTGGACTTTGCTAGGGTGCACCAAACATAGGACATTCAAAGTTGGAAGAAACTTTTATTCACTGATGAGAAAAAAATTGAACCTTGATGGTCCTAATGGCTTCCAACGTTACTGTCAGGACAAGGAGACGCCACCTGAGATGTTGTGTACGTGTCACAGTGGAGGGGGGGTCATCATGATTTGGGGTGCATTTTCCTTCATAGGAACAATAGAACTCCAGGTTGTGCAGGGGCATCAAACAGCAGCTGGCTGTGTTTAGATGTTGCAGCAGGCATCCTTGATGACTGAGGGCCCTGGTCTGTGTGGTAGTGCTTGGGTTTTTCCAGCAGGACAACACTACAAATCACAATGCCTGTCCAACCAAGACTATTTTCCAGGAGAAAAACATCACTCTTTTGGAGCATCCTGCATGTTCCCCTGATCTTAATCCAATTGAGAACATTTGGGGATAGATGCAGAGGGGAGTTCACAAAAATGGACACCAGTTCCAGACAGTGGATGCCCTTTGTGAAGCCATCACCACCTGGAGCAACATTCCCACTAACCTTTTGGACAGTTGCATCAAGCATGCCAAAACAAACTTTTAAAGTGATCAACAATAATAGTGGAGCTACTCATTACTGTGTCAGTTTATGACACTTAAATGTCTGTTTTAGGAGCTTTTCTGGGTTTTTTTTAGCTGTGGTCTTGAACTTTTGATCAGCTGATGAACAGTCTATTTCAGTTAAAATGTTGTTTTCAATAAATTGCCTGCTCAAAACTTTTGGTCTCTTGTTCCCATTTCTTCTTTTTGTATTTTGAAGCTCTAGTTAGAACCTTCTTAAGAGCCAACAATGCAAAAAAAATGAAAATTCAATTTTTTTAACTGGTCATCATATTTGATCAGTAGTGTATCTCTATCTAAAGTCAGTCACTCACCAGGACTCCTGCTCTGTTCTCCTCTGGTTCTCCTCACACCACAGCTCACTGTTCTCCTTTACCTATTATTCCGGCTAATCCTGTTCAAGAACCTCCATCCTGTCCAACAGGTTCATAATTATAATCCTGAGGACCATCATATGTAGAAGAATACAGATTTTATTCCTCTTCATTGTCAGCAGTGATGGTGTGATCCATGTTCATTCTGATGTTAAATGGAGGCATTTTCAGCTGTGCTCCCCTTAGTGATATCACGGCCCAATGCCCGTTTTTGTAGAAGCAAAAGAAAACGTACTAAAACATCTCCAGTAGACCCTGTGGTTCACTGATTTCAAAAATTCCTTCAAAACATAAGTTTTAAGTTACGGTCTGATGATTTGCTTAACTGTTGTGTTTAACCTACAATATGCTCATAAAATATGTTTAGGCTCTTGAGATGGCACCGGGTCTTCGACACAGTTTGCGGAACAAAAACAAAACCAGAAACTTCAATTTTCTATGTTTCAGAGCAGAAACGGACCATTAAACAATGAAAACCAGATAATACTGGTATTTCATTTATTTATTTATTTATTTGGGGGGGGTGGGGGGGTGGGGTGAAATGTCTGTCACATTGGTCATGTAGCCCAGATGTATCCACTTCCTGTGTTGCTCTCTTGTGCCCCAGCAAGCCCATGCAGACAACCAGGCAGAGTATTTTACGAGTTAAATCTTCTTAACCCTAGAACACTAACGCCTACGGAGCCCCTAAATGGACAAGAAAAGGTAAAAAAAATAATAATAATTCCACGTGCTCAATTGAAACTTTTAAGTGCTCACCTGAAACTTTCACGTGTTTCAGTTTGAGGTGACATTTTGTGTACATTCAACAATAGCCACAGAGCTGGCCAGATGTTTTAAGCTGTCCCTCTACAAAAATCAAACACACGATCCAAAGCGGTGAATCCTTTACGTCGATACAGATGTGGTGGTACAGGTGATCATACGCACGCGCTAACTCTTGTACTGTCATTTTGTAGAGAAGAAAACTGTCAGGTGTGCATCTGAAGCATTTCTGGTGCACACTATGGTTTCAGGTGTGCACCTAAAAGTTTTAGGTGGAATTTACCCAACGTTAGTGATGGTGTGACTTATTTTGACGTTAGTGTTCTAGGGTTAAAACTTCTGTTTTCTATGCAAGGTCACTCCAAATGTTCACAAGCACGGGACATTAGTCACACTGGTAAGACCGCTGGAGTTGGCTTGGATACGAGACAAATAAATGAAGCCTTTTGCCAAATCTACTGATAAATGCAGACTTATGTGGTAATGTTTAAAAGTAAGGTGAGGACAGAAAAGTTAAGATAGTTTGTTTGAATGCTCTTCTGATGTGTAACTTTATCAAGAGATCTGTCCTCTGGGTCAGTGGCAAAGTGACCTGAGAGTCAACCGCTGATCATACATAGGCCTGGTGAATTGTAGTGTTTGTTATGAGAAATAACAGCCCATTAGAAAGTGTTTATATTACACCTACCAACAATGGCTGACATGGAACAATGTTAACCAGTTCAGGAACAAATGTTTTTGGTTCTAACCAGTTTGAGAACATACATTTTGGGGTGGCACCCAAAACTGAAAACGTAAAAATATTGTCTCCATTTGGAACGAAACCAGTTTGGAACCACTTCAAAGCCCTGGAGGGCACTATTGCATACTCTGGCTACCAAGAGGAGGGCACTTAAGTTTGAGTATGGGCTCCCAGGAGGGCAGCTTTTATATATTTTTTGCCAGCCGAGGGGGGAAGATATGGGTTGCTGTCAACCAGGGGGGTACCTCAGCATTTCTTTTGGCTCCCAAGTAGGAACTTAAGCCTGCATTTGGCTCCCTAGAAGGCATCTTGGCACACCACTGGTATGAACAGTATTTTGGCACCTTTTGTGAATCACATGATCCTGCAGAGGTTTATAGTCTAGCTCCTATTCCTCACAAAGGGGCTTGGGTGAGCAGGATGCTCTGTGTCAGTCACTGTTTAAAAGTACATCATGAAACAACATTTTAGAGAAGTCTCTCTGAACCAGTGTGATGACATTTAAAAACTGTTTGGCTCACATCTTTAAAACGTGTTCTCCTCTTAAGACAGCATAGTGAAATAGTGCACATATTTCTGTACAAACTGGCATAATTTTATTATGAACTACAAGAACAACAATGAGTTCATGTGACATCATGCTCTCCATCAATTTGAAATTACTCTGTGGGTCTGCTGCTATAGCACAGTTCTCTGGTCATTATGCATTGCACTGTCAATATGTGATATATCAAAACCTTTTCAATTCTCTTGTGTAGTTTGACAGAGGTTGTAAACTGTTAACATTGCCTTACCTCACAGCGCTGCTACTGGCGTCAAGATCATGAGCTGTCACAGAGCCGATGATGGTCCCAGGAGGAGTGTCCTCATACACTTCCACAGAGTAGGAGGGTTTAGTGAACACAGGGGGTTCATCCATGTCCATCACGTTCACTTTAACTATGGCTGAGTCCTTGAAAGGCCCCAGATGCAGGAAGCGTGGGTCCAGCTGAGCATTTGATGCCTCCACCTTGAAGCTGTATGACTTCTTGGTCTCATAATCCAAAGCCTAAAAAACGCGTGATAAAAAGGAATGTGACTTGTGGTATCAGTCTTTGACTTTCTGGCTCAAATTATTCTTGATGAATGAATGATCTGAGAGCTAGCCTCACTTTCAGCATGTCAGACAGATAGTGCAGTTATCCGTTGTCTGCTCACTGCCTTATGTTTCCCAGTCCGCACTGATCTTATTTGGTATGACATAATACTGTCGCATACATGCCACCACCACCCCACCTCCCAAACACACACACATACACACACCACACACCACTGAATCAGAGACAGGGCAGTTTAACTCATTCTCAACCAGTACGATGAATTTGCTCTTCACTGACACATCCAGGTGAGGTCAGGGAAAGGTGCACCTGTTGAGTGTCAGTCAGGGTGCCAGAAAGGATTTACCTGGTTGGCATGCGGCCACAGAAAGAGGGAAGGTGTGGGTAGAAGAGCTCACCAAGGATCTCTGGCTGATAAATCAGACTATCAGACAGGATTCTGTGTGTCACACAGCAGCAAGATAAACAGATAAAGGATCAGTTTGTTGGCTCATACGCTTCCATTGCCAGACACTGTCTAGACTGCTGTCACACATAGGCCAGGTTCAGCCCTCGGGATGTTTCTTGGCCACATTATTCCTCAGCTAATCTTGGATCTAGGGATGTAACAGTTACTAGTGTAACAGTAAACCCTGGTAAAGATGCTGACAGTAACAATAACTGTTGTCATGCCAAAACTATGTGTTCCAAGCTTGATCATGGTGTGCCACACAGGCATACTGTGTAGCCTACACTTTTCATTTAAATTTTATTAAGATTCCAAATCGAATCATTGTGTAAGGAGGAGACGACAGTACTCTTGACTTTTATCATCCCTTTAACCCCCAATTCACATATAAGGCAACTGCTCCGCTGAACATCAGGAGACATCGACAGCAGCTTACAACTGTTTCACTGCGAGTTTATTTTTGCCCGAGTGTGCCGCAGAATTGCGTTATTCTCTGCAGGGGAGGTCGTACCAAACAGGAAAAATACACAAAACAAACAAAGCATCCGGTCATTTCAAAATAAAACACTATGTTCTTGTTCCCATCTTGAGCAGACACTTGAGCAAACAAACAGAAAACAGTCCACTTATGCACCTGCATCCAAAACTGCACAAGAACAGCTTGACTTTTTGGATTTGTATAATTTAAACTACTGGAAGTGTTCCTAACATATCAGCTCTTTACATACTGAACACTTGTTCAGTTGATGTTGAGAATTGCACTTTTGATCACATTTTGCCAATATTTTCTAAATATAATGAACACTGTCACATTGTGTTAAACTATTTCAGTTTGTTTAGGTCTATCAGTGCTTTCTCAACATCTTGAATATTTAAAAATATAGTGATGAAACCGAAAACCGTGATAATTTTGGTCACAATAATCGTGAGCTTGAATTTTCATACCGTGACAACCCTACTTGGATCAAAACCATGGACTCTATAAAATGACATAGTGTCCATAACATCAGGCATATTGTAAGGATTTGCTGAACTCAACCTATCTTCTTTGAAGTTAGAATGAGGTAAAGACGCAGGTTTGTAGCCTCTTCACAGACAGCTTAGTTCACCACCTGTCAGTTCAGCCAGCCAAGCCCTTATATGAGCAACACTTGAAAGTTTAATGAAACTGCAATGAAGTTTAATGAGCCTGAGTTTAAAAGGATTCAGGTGGGTGTATTTTATTTTTATTTTTTTATGGTGACCTTCACTCTGCGCGGCAGCAGTGCAAACCAGCACAGATGTCTTTAGATTCTCTAGCCCTGTTTTGGGAAATGACTATCCTGAAAAATAATGGACCTTAACGAACAAAAGAAGCATACATGAAGAGGATTTGTGTGTGATACTGGATTGCTCTTCCTCACATATGTTGAGGACTTGATGGTCAAGCCAGACTGAACTGAAATTAACTTAAAAACTGAGCATGCATTTTCAAATTCAACATAATAATCCAAACTCAGGGCTTAATGACATACATTTCAGCCCAATAGAGGTTGCTAATGTATTGCTCAAGCAGCAACCTTCAGCCCCAAGAAATGAAGCTGATGCAAAGTCCCATAAACTGTAACTACCCAAGTGTCCTCTTAAGGCTGGAGCCAGAAGTAAACACACCTAATCTGCCGATACTACACTCAATAATAAACCTGTTGACAGCCAGCTTCAAGCAAAAGCACTAGGTCAGAGCACACATTGTACAAGGGGATTGCTTTTGTAGCTCAACAGTTAGAAGATATGTAAGCAAAAAGTTTTCCTTTTAGATAAAAATGCTTCAGAAAAAAAGAAAGAAGCAAGAAGGCGTGTTTAGTGAGAGGCCTCACCAGGTCTGCTGCAAAACAGGAAAATACAGATGCAGATCCTGCGACCAGACATCACCCTCAGAAACATTGTTGATTATTATTATTGTTATGATTATTATTTAAAAAGAAAAAGAAACTAAAACTACTCGATTGAAATATCCCTTAGAGGATTAATGAAATATCATCGGGTCGTAAAATGTAAACACAAGAAGAAGTTGGGATTTTCTGAAAAACAAACCCTTCTTTTTATGAAGATGAAGTGAAACATCACAGACCACTCCAGCTCTTCAAATAATGTCTCAAGAAACTCAATCTTTCAAATGAATGTCCCTACCTAATTTTAAAAAAAGGTATATCTGTGACACGCTGCATGATCGGACTTTCAAGCACAAAAAACACCTGTGTTGAATTTTTGACAAACATTGAATGTTTGAAAAGAGAGCCAGTTACTGTGAGTAGAAACTTTATTCTAATGGCTTCAAACCAGTTGACTGGATGTGGAAAAGACTCTCGCAGCTGGATGACTTCAGTTCAAAGTAAGACACAGAATCAAAGAGTGCAAAGAGCAGCACTTTACTGATGCTGTCATGGATCTAACAGAAGCCAGGGATGTGCTGAATGTGCTGATCTGGCTGGGATCCCAAGCATTCTGCCTTTTAACCTTCCACTTACTCAGCTACAGGACCAGATAATGCTTACACACACACACATACACACACACACACACACAGACACACACACACACACACACACAACCTGATCTCTGCTGTGTCAGCCGACTTCTTCCCCTAATCACTGCAGGTCTGTATTATGAGACAGGCAGGGAGGAAACGTAGGATGCAGATTGTTCAATGGGAACATGAAACTATGAAGGGTCACTGAGAAAATGATCATGAATCAAATGCAGCCGGGTGCATGGTTGGGGGACACTGACACTTGGAAAAACCTCATCAACAGTCAGAGAAAAAGCCCCCCACCTGTGGCCCAATTGTTGAAAAACACAAACTAAAGTGCTCTCTTGGGAGAAAAGACACACCCTGAAGTCCTAAACACCCTCAAGGCAGAGCCGGCTGTACCCTAGGTGGCGCCCTAGGTGAGGTTTTATTTAGCGCTCATCGACACACCTGTAGACGTACTAGTTATCTGAGCTGCGCACCACGAGGTTTACCCTGAATCCAGCATGTAGTCACTTTCCCGCATGTCTCTTTCCACTCTTGCTCCTTTTCCTACTCTACACACTGTCCTCCTCTGTCACATTAAAGGCATGGAAAGTCAAAAAAGAGATCTCTCTCCCTCCTCAGAAGCATCCCATTGGCAGCATGTGACATCACGTGTCAACTGGCAGATTTTGACAGCCAGCATACGAGGCAAGAAGCAAATGATCAGTTTAACAGTACATGAGCTAGATAACAGATGCAGAACAAATGATGTTTTGTTTCATTTCTGTATCTTTACTCTACCTCTTTACTTCTCCCACTTTTCCTCATCTTCTTTTCTTTTTTTCTTCCCTGTGCCCTGGACAGTTGTGGTAATTCTGATGTGTTTTCAGCTCTCTTGAACTCCGGTCACATCAGTAAATTCGACCCTCCCTTCACAAGAGCGAGCAGGTGCCGATCAGCCGCAGCAGGAGGAGGAGGGAGGAAGGACGTGGGGGGTGGCATTGTTTTACGTTTGAATCAATGTGAGCTTTCCCATTTTACCTTGAGAGTTAATAGTTCATCACAGCACATCACAGCACATTAGATCAGGCTGTTTATCCCCTCAGGGTGCAAGGCCCCTCTCATATCAGACTGTCCTCTAGGTCAGAGGATAAAGGATCAGTCAGTAGGGAGTTTCTTTTCTACATTGGTCCTCCATGAGGTGCATCTTCAACTTTTAATGAGGCCCAGCAGAGGGCGCTTATGTTATTCATGCCACACCAGAAAAACTTTTTTTCATCCACAGAAAGGGAATTTGGCAAAAGTAATACTCAAAAGTCTGGGAAGGTCATGAGATATTTGATGAAAAAAGAAAGTGTACTCTTATTTTGGTCGTTTTGGTGTTTGCATACCAATAGAACATAATATTCTGTGGGTCTTGAAAGATCTTCAGAACCCCATAAAAAGGCTGCAGTCAGGGCCTGGACTGTGCACAGACCTGCCCACATTGACAGCTGGCCTACCCAATCAGAACAATCAAAATCATCGTTTTTAAAGGCGCTTTCCTCACAGCTAGACAGCTCGATAACAAAGTTCAAAACCCTTTAAAGAAAGTTTTCTTTTCCTGCACTTTATGTAGTTTGTGGATAGACCAATGACTGAAGGTCTCCAGGTTCACGAGAACAAACAAATGAACAATGTGGTGAAGTCTGCTCTGTTTTTCTCACTGTAGTCTCTGAAACCTAGGATGGAGGTAGATAAAAGATATGTCAAAGGTTGTCTATAACTTGCAGAGCAGTGACAGTGCTCACTTTTTCAGTACTTTTAAAAACCAAAACAAATACAGAGGTCACTCTGTAACTCTTTTCAAAACCACACTGTGAATTCAATTAAAGACAGCACAGTGCATTTTATTAGTCTGTTAAACAGGTGTGTGCTGTTCTAGCACAAGCATAAGGCATATTAAAGGTGCCCTATTACGCAAAATTCGTTTTATTATGGGTTACGAACAAAAATATTGGTCCCCAAGCGTGTCTTCATCTCCCCCTAACAATGAAAAAATCCATCTTCTCCTCTCTTCACTGGCTCCATTTTTCTGAACATCTCTCCTCAAGCAGGTGTTTTGAAATCAAGCTGGTACACGTCACCACTGGAGACGCACACACCCGAACGTGCCATTCGCTCCACCTCCTCCTCCTGCCTCCTCAAGCTTCCTCCGTTAAACTACACAGTAAATATCAAATACTGTTAAACCTCCTCGTGTGCACCAGATATCAGCTGCACAGCAGAGATCAGCCAGTCTTCTGTGTTCTTGTGATAAAAAAGACAGTTCAGGAGTCAAGACTCAGTTGAGATTTATTTTGATCTTGGACTTAGTTACAAATATGACTGCTTTGATTATGCACCATTCCTGTTACACTGCCTGGCCAAAAAAAAAAAGTTGCCACCTGGATTTAACTAAGCAAATAGGTACGAGCCTCCTATTGGATAATTACTGCATGGGTGATTATCTTTCAGCTGGAAACAAGTTATTTAACCCCAACTGGTGCAATGAGTTGCTTCTCATTTCCTAAACAACCATGTGGAAAGACACATCCCGTGGTCGTGGAAAAGATGTTAGTCTGTTTGAGAAGGGTCAAATCATTGGCATCAAGCAGAGAAAACATCTAAGGAGATTGATGCAGAAACTACTAAAATTGGGTTAAGAACTGTCCAACGCATTATTAAAAACTGGAAGGATAGTGGGGACCCATCGTCTTCCAGGAAGAAATGTGGCCGGAAAAAAATCCTGAATGATGGTGATCGGTGATCACTTAAACGTGTGGTGAGAGCAAATGGAAGAAAAACAACAGTAGAACTCAGGGCTATGTTTAATAGTGAAAGTAAGAGCATTTCCACACGCACAACGTGAAGGGAACTCAAGGGATTGGGACTGAACAGCTGTGTAGCTTTAAGAAAACCACTAATCAGTGAGGCTAACCGGAAAAAAGGCTTCAATTTGCTAGGGAGCATAAAGGTTGGACTCTGGAGCAATGGAAGAAGGTCACGTGGTCTGATGAAGCCAGATTTACCCTGTTCCAGAGTGATGGGTGCATCAGGGTAAGAAGAGAGGCAGGTGAAGTGATGCACCCATCATTCCTAGTGCCTACTGTACAAGCCTGTGGGGGCAGTGTTATGATCTGGGGTTGCTGCAGTTGCTCAGGTTCAGCAACAGTATGTGCTCAAAGAATGAGGTCAGCTGACTACCTGAATATACTGAATGAGCAGGTTATTCCATCAATGGATTTTTTCTTCCCTGATGGCACGGGCATATTCCAAGATGACAATGCCAGGATTCATGGGGCTCTAATAGTGAAAGAGTGGTTCAGGGAGCATGAGACATCATTTTCACATATGGATTTGCCTCCACAGAGTCCAGACCTTAACCCCATTGAGAATCTTTGGGATGTTCTGGAGAAGACTTTGTGTAGCGGTCAGACTCTACCATCATCAATACAAGATCTTGGTGAAAAATTAATGCAACACTGGATGGAAATAAATCTTGTGACATTGCAGAAGCTTATTGAAACAATGCCACAGCGAATGTGTGCCGTAATCAAAGCAAAAGGCTGTCCAACAAATATTGGAGTGTATGACCTTTTTTTTTTGGTGGTGTCTTTTTTTTTTGGCCAGGCAGTGTACATTCGCATGCAAACTATAAACGCTGAAATAGCGCCGCAAACCGTTTCAAGTTTGATAAATCACATCGCAGTTGCTAAATGATCATATTTGCCTATCATATCATATCTTATGGATTGTGCTGTTTTGCTCATTTGAGAGACACAATCCACATCTTCACTCTGTTGCGCATGCTATCCACTTTGCCCTTGTTTTTCCACACAAAACGTCGGTAGAGGGATTCTGAAGTCACCCCTCAGATAAATGTGGTTATTCTCAGACTCTGAAGTCAAATGGCACTGACAGTCTCCATACTACTAGCTATAGGGCGCCTGTTAGTCCTGTTAGCTGAGCTGTGCCTCTGATTTGGAGAATTCAGGTTCTGAATAACTTCTTAACTGCTGAGTTAGAAAAAAAATTCAACCCCCTGTTAAGTGTGAGCCAATACTGAAAGTAGCAATTCAGACAGGAGACATGTTTTGTATGTAAACATACATTTCTGCTGTGAAAAAGGACTTTTTCTGTCTTGGTGTGTTTGTAGCTTTTAGGGCCGGCCCCAAGCATACACACGCCAAACTGCAAATCCTTGCGTTTCTGCATTGTCTCATATTTCTGGACTAGAGGTTGCCACTTGGGTAAAACCAGAAAAACAGAGGGGTAAAATTTAGACACAATTCCACATTTCCCCTGATGCATTTGTTTGTTATATAGCTTTATATAATGTCCAATGTGTGTGCTGTTGTCTGTTTGTTTGCAATTGAACATAACACTTGATCTCAAAGTGCTAGTATCCTAAAGTTTGTGTCAAAGCCTTCTGGTATGGGTTTTAAAAACTGAGTATGGTAACAGCCCCACCTTGAAGATTTTTCACCAGCCCTCACTGTTTTTTGGGGTATATCCCCAGAAGCATCGTGAAATAAACCAAGCAGCAAAAGTAGTTATAAGTTGCATAGAACTCTACAGTAAGTGAGCAAACTTACCTTTTTCAAAAGCACAACCCCATCCTGATTTTGGCTGTCAGAGATAATATCAAACATGTTCCCTTCATCTCCTGGAACAATGATGTAATCCACCTCTGCATTAGCACCAGCATCTGGATCCTGGGCTCTAATCCGACCCACTGCTGAGCCCACTGGTGCTGATTCCAACACCCGCAGATGAAAAATACCTGACAGAGTAGCAGAGGAGAAGGGGGCAGTGAAAAATAAGTTTCAAGAAAAGTCTGAAAAGCCACTCACGTTCTGATCTGGTTAGAAAAATTAATGACTTCTTCAACAACTCAAGAAACTCAAACAGTTAAAGACTACGAGTAAGACATTCTTACTCTTAGCAAAGCGAGGTGGGTTGTCATTGACGTCACTCAGAGTGATGTTGATGGTGGTGGTTGATGCCAGTCCTCCCAGCTGACCACCCATGTCTTTGGCCTGCAGCAGAACCTGATACTCTCCTTTCACCTCACGATCCATGTTGGCAAGAGCTGTCCTGATCACTCCTGAAAGACCAGATCAGGATCATTATGATTGTATTAACCAACATGTATAGATATTCTGGCTTCTGAATGTACCTTTCATGGGGCCAGTATTTAAGTTTTCCCCACACTTTCTTCTAATGTCAAATAATCAACTCAAGGCAAACACAGTCAAAGCTCCAGTATGGAAGGAGACTGAACTGAAAAGTGTCCAAAAGGCTCCTCACACCAGGTGAAGGACTTTTCATCAATTAAAGCAGCGATTTCTTGCTTTGATGGAGTGATCAGAGAGGTGCACACACAGCCGTGCTCTGAGAAGTTAATCAGAAAAAAAAAAAGAAAACACATGAAAGGAATTGAAGCGCTTTGGCTTCTCTAAGTGTCTGTGCTGAGCTCTGAGTCAGAGACTTTCTAATGTTTGGGTGTTGTTGTGTCCTTACAACTATTTTTCAGTTCTTTTCTTATGTTGGGTCATTCTAAACAAGGCTCACTAGAGCGCCATCTACTGCAGCATATGTTTCATGCCTTCAAAGATCAAAGAAGATGAGAGTGGGATGTAATACATTCATATTAGTCTAAATGCTGCCCCAGTGTTCTTCAGAAAATACAGTGAGCCTGGGAAGACTCCAAAGGGTGAGCCTGGCTCACACTACAGGATTCAATTTTACAGACCGATTCTAATGTAATACGTATTACCCAATAATTGGG
The DNA here is from genome assembly GCA_008086565.1 of Thalassoma bifasciatum. Taxonomy (NCBI): domain Eukaryota; kingdom Metazoa; phylum Chordata; class Actinopteri; order Labriformes; family Labridae; genus Thalassoma; species Thalassoma bifasciatum. Next base: position 243,760 of record RPOG01000531.1, read on the forward strand.
CCAAACATGGTGTGTGAGACCAAGATCAGTCCTCATGTTTGGGCCCAATTATCCACTAGTGTGAGCAGGTAGCGGATCAATCTTATGCCCTTCGAACGGCCCCCCTGACAATTGGAGGCTACCACATAATTTTCTAACATGTTTGAGTTTTACCTGCATTCTTAAAGGGAACCCTTACTATAAGGACTCACAGGCATGAATATGCTTAAATGTTTGTCTCAAACTAGAATTTGTTGTTAAAAGACATAACAAATTGTTATTTCTTTAAAAAAAAAGATACAGTTTAAAACACAGTTTCTATCCTTCGGGCGCAGCCATTGTTTTACTGCTGCAATGCATTCTGGGTTGATGACGTAGATTGGTTGCCTGGTGCCGAGCATCTGGATTTGGCCGTTTACTCACTACTAGTCGCTGTAAGTCACTAGGTTTGAGGAGGGAAAAAAAACACAATAATGCCACATGTGGCTGCTTTTGGGTGCACCAAAGTCAGTTTTCCTTTGTTCCTCTGACTACAATCAGACGTGTCGAAGGGTTTTCTGTTCTTTTCTTCCTTCAACACCCTTTATCGAACACCCACAGTTGTTGAAGGGTACCTCGGCGCCGATACAAGACCGGTGAAGAGGGGTCTTCGTAAACGACGTAAATCGGCCGGGTACGACTACTTTCTCGACTGTCCACACCGTCATTATAAACGGAGACTAAAGCCAAATGCTGTGCCGACTATTTTCCAACACAAACCCACAAAACTTCCTCGGGAAACCACTGAAGTCTGCTCCAGGACTTATATGATCCTGTATGAGATCGAGCCCGGTGCAACCATATGACGTCACTACCCAGACGTTATTGNCTTCCCAAAAGACAAGAAAAGAAGGAAGTTGTGGGAAATAGCTTGTGGGTGTCAACAACTTCCCATGGAGCCGCGGCTATGTTCTGGCCACTTCTCCCCAGAAGCATTTGCTGCATTTAGCCGGCCCATGCTGATGAAAGAGCTGACAGGTGTGGGTCATTATAAACGGAGACTAAAGCCAAATGCTGTGCCGACTATTTTCCAACACAAACCCACAAAACTTCCTCAGGAAACCACTGAAGTCCGCTCCAGGACTTATATGATCCTGTATGAGATGGAGCCCGGTGCAACCATATGACGTCACTACCCAGACGTTATTGCGGCGTAAACAACAATGGCGGTCCATGGGTGAAAATATTTTTTCAAATTTTATATAAACTAAGAGATTTTGAGAGATTTTATTATGGTTCTTATGTAGCTGGTAAAAACACTGATCATTTAGGAAAATGACGTTCTGGTAGCCAGGGTTCCTTTTAAGCTTGGCTCAAAATACAGGATTTAAAAAATCTTAAAAGATTGTGAAATCGGGTTGTATCACACACATAAGGAGAATCTGAACCGATTATCTTCTCTTAAATCTTAAACACGCACACACTACAAGATTTGAAAATAATGACCAGCACACACTACAGGATTTTACCTAACTGAACCAGAGAGAGCAACGCATCACGTAATCCTGCTCATATAATTAACATAATTTAAGAACTAACGAATGTGCCACCAAGGTCTTTCTGGAGGAAAAAGCTTTAAGAAGTTTGAGATAGAGCGGCTCCATGTTGGCATCTTCTATCCATAATTAAAGCCTAATTATATACAATAGCGACAAATAGCAGCACTTTGTCATTTTTGCTTTTAAAGAACCATAAGAATGTGACCATGTCACTTCAGTGGAAGAGAGAAGTCCATATAACGGGAAATAAAAGGAGCACAAAAAAAAAAGTGTTCTTGGTTGTGGACTTGAGAATAGGATTCCCCTTTAAATTAAAGAAGTGTATGGGTGCAATGATCAAATTATATATGAGATCCGACGTTTGTATAAGCAGGTTGTGTTGTGGAGAGAAGAGGTGAGCCCAGAGAGAAAAGTGAGCAGGTGGACACATGTGCACATGCACAGGGTCAGGGTCATTTTGGAAGTTTCCATTGTCATTATGATTTAAAAAGAGTAAACTCATTTTTTAAATAAATGTCTTCACCCAACCACTAACCATGAGTGACAGAAAGGTTTTGGGGTTATCATTCATCATCTGAGGAAAGGCCAAACAATATCATAAATTCTGCAGGGGTATGTCAACTTTTGAGCATAACTGCATCTGTTTTTTTTAAATCTCAACTCTCCCCAACTTAGCAATGTTTTTCTCTTAGCCTTGTGTGGCTGTTGTAGAGCTGTGTTTTTTGTGGTTGTTAAAGGTATAAGCTCAGTGGTGAGTGAGAATCATTTAGCTCTGTTTTCCTTTTGGGTTTCTTTAGACAGATTTTTGGTTTGGACCGTGTTATCTCCTCTAGTTTTATGAGGAGTATTTTCTGTTGATAATTGTTGATTTTATTTACTTATTACATACATTTAACTGGCCATTTTCTCCTGCCTTATTTTTCCTTCAACCATCTTTTCCTGGGTTTAAAAGTTTATTTGTTAGGCCTGCATACCCCTAGTAATCACCAGGTCGTAACAAATGCTACCTGTTCTTTGCTTTTTAAGACACTTGCTGACTCAGGGTGTGAATCAAACAAGGCAACCCACTTTCAGGGCAGTTACTGGTCAGTTTAGATGTATGTCTAAAATTGTTCCACCCCTGTCAGTGCTTGCTTAAGTATGCAGGTGCAGGACTGAGGAGATTCTCAGTCTCAGGGCCACTTGCTGAGCCCTGACGGCTTGAATTGCATTTTCTTCTAAAAGATGGTTAGCTGTGGGTTCATGAAAAAGTCAGATTCTTTACACCTATGTGGGTTACTCTCAGCCCGCTGAGGAAACTGCACTGAGAAACATAAGAGACGCTCTCCCCTCACCTGTCTTGGGGTCCACAGAGAAGTAAGGCTGGCCATGAAGGATGCTGTAGACGATGCGGGCACTGTTACCGTAGGTTGGATCATCTGCATCAGTGGCAGTCACCTGTGTCACGTAGGTTCCTAAACAAACACACAAATACATGCGTTATGTGTTGTTGTCATGTAGCATGACAAGGGTGTGATGATTAGATGGCTAGATACACCTACTAGATTGTATCATGGTGGAGATGTGTGTGCGTGTGTGTGTGTGTGTGTGTGTGATTTTGTGAGGAACACAGAGGGTTAAAAGTCACAATGATACACACAAGCATGTGAGGTGTGTAGCACAAGCCAGTTGTCCATGTATGGCAATTGAGTCAATGAGTTAAACAGAAGCTGACTAAGTTCTTTGTGAACAGACAACAGAAAAAAGATGATTCTATAGAATTGCATATTTTCACAGGAAGAGGAATCAAACACTCTTAACATACAACCCCAATTATCGTAGTAAAGTTGGGACTACTTAACCTATATTTGATTGGATACACTGTAGAGACAAGATATTTATTGTTCAAACTGATAAACTTTACTGTTTTCTATAATATTAACTTATTTTGAATTTGATGCCTGCAACACGTTCCTAAAAAGGCACAGGGGCAACGAAAAACTGGGAAACTTGAGGAATGTCGAAAAAACACCTGTTTGGATTATTCCACAGGTAAACAGGTTCAGTGGAAACAGGTGAGTGTCATGACTGAACATAAAAAGAGCATCCCTCAAAAAGCTTGATTGTTCACAAGCAAGGATGGGGCCAGGTTCACCACTTTGTCAACAACTGCGTGAGAGAATAGTCGCACAGTTTAAGAACAATGTTTCTCAACCTACAACTGCAGAAATTTTTGGATTTCCTCATCTACGGTCCATATTATAATCAAAAGATCCAGAGAATCTGGAGGAATGACTTAAGCAGCAAGGCCCAAAACCAACTACCCTCAGGCAGTGCTGCACTGAAAACCCACATCACTGTGTAAAGCATAGTTGTCAAACACTGGCTGCTGGGATGTATTTGGCCTGCAGTGCAATTATATTTGGCCCAAAATGACTATTAGAGCTATCCCACCAGTATTATACAGCCCATGCACCACTAATACTACAGATCCCAGAATTCTCTCCTGGTGTTTTGGTGCTACCAATCATAGTGACCTCATCCTATGACAGGCAGTGTGTTACCCCTCCCCAGATTGGTGAAAAAAATGTCAGAAAACTGTTGCTTTCTGGACAGATGAGAGGCAGAATATCTCTTCACACATGTGAAAGACTATTTCTCTTGTATGTAATTATTAGTTAAGTTCTGTGAAGGCAGCAATAATGCTAAGGTACATACAGGTTTGGAGGAGTACACACTGCCATCAAAGCCACGTCTTTTTCAGGGACACCCCTGATTATTTCAGCAAGAAAATGAAACCAAGCCACATTCTGCACCTGTTACAAGAGCGTGGCTCTGTAGTTAAAGAGTGCGGGTACTAGACTGGCATGCCTGCAGTCCAGACCTGTTGCCAATTGCAAATGTGTGGAACAATATGCAGAGAAAAATATGGCAACAGAAACGCTGGACTGTTGAGCAACTTAAACTGTCCACCAACAAGAATGTGAAAGAATTACAGCTCCAGAGCTTCCACAATTAGTGTCCTCAGTTCCCGAACATTTTTTGGGGTGTTGTTAAAGAAAAGATGATGTAATACAGTGGAAAACATAACCTTGTCCCAGTTATAAACATGTTGCAAGCTTCAAACTCAAAATGGGTGAATATTTCCAAAAAACAAAGTTTATCAATTTGAACAATAAATATCTTGTAATTGTATTTTATTCAGTTAAATTTAGGTTGAACAGGATCTACAAATCAGTATATCCTGCTTTTGTTTGCGTTTCACACAACATCCCAACTTCATTGGGATTCGAGTTGTATGTTTCAGATCTGTGGAAAGGTCTAAGGTCTAAAAGGAAACATTAACAGAGAAAAAAAGATTATCCTCAGTCCCAAATAAAATAAGTGGATCTGTAAAGTATCTCACAATCACAGGAAATAAAAAAAAATCCATAAGGAGTCCAAAACGTCAGGGAAAAGGATCAACTGTGCTGCATCAACTCTTGGCAGCCACCACTTTCTGCAGAGAATAATGTTTTCATCATATGGATTCATGTGCTGTTTGGCACTAAAGGCAATCCTCTGTACAGTTTACTGGTGTATTTCTCAGGAACAGAGACATTCTGGGGTCAAGCTTGTGTTCTTTCAGAGCACTTTGGGCCTCAGCAAAGCATTATCAGCTTAAATCCTCAAGACCTTGACTGTTAAATTACCTCTCAGTAATGGTATTTAGCTGACAGATGGACCACTAAGTCTGGCTCAGTGAGCAGTGTGTGTGTGTGTGTGTGTGTGTGTCCAAGCAGACTGCAGGGTAAACTAAGAACTGAGCTGCTCTAACATGCTAAGAAAAAAACACTGTTATGTGCCTATATTTCTGTAAGTTTCAGAGACAGTTTCAGAGAGCTCTCAGACTGGTTTGTGGCTGCCAAATTACTTATTATTTACTGGCTGTTCTCTCCCAGTCATATCCAGAGCAAATGGCTTGACCTATACTGGAGCACTAAAACACTACAAAGCTCTACAGCTCTATGCTATTTGTCTCGGTTTTGTACCAGAATGTGAGTGAGATGAGCTTTTAGAATCTTCACTTTCTGCTGCAAAGAGCTGAGCTGTGAGCTCCCATCCTGACGGAGATTAAGACTATCCATACACGATGTACTGAGAGAGTAGGTCCTAAACATTTTCATTACTCATCTTCAATCTGTTTATGACAATTCAGACACATATTGCACAGTTGATATCAAGCCACTGAGCAAGCTGACAACAAAACAGCTCATTACATACAGTTGAGCCCCAAAGTTACACTCCCCAGCAGAATTTCTGATTTTTTGGCCTTTTCTCAGAAAGTATGAATGATAACACAAAAACCTTTCTATCACTCATGGTTAGTGGTTGGGTGAAGACAATCATCTTAAAAAAAAAATAGTTTACTCTTTTTAAATCATAATGACAACAGAAACTTCAAAAATGACCCTGTTCAAAACTTCACACCCCCCAGTTTTTAATGCCTTCCCCTTTAACATCAATAACAGCTTGAAATTCTTTGTGGTTGTTGTGGATGAGGGTCTTTATTTTCTCAGATGGTAAAACTGACCATTCTTCTTGGCAAAAAGCCTCCAGGACCTGTAGATTATTGAGCTGTCTTTCATGAACTGCAGGTTTGAGATCTCCCCGCACTGGATCAATGATATCAAGGTCAGGAGACTGAGATGGCCACTTTGAAACCTTCACTTTCTTCTGCTGTAGCCAATAGCAGGGCGATTGGCAAGGTCATTTTTGAAGTTTCTGTTGTCATTCTGATTTAAAAAGAGTAAAATATTGTTTTTTTTTTTCAATAAATGTCTTCACCCAACCACGAACCATGAGTTATAGAAAGGTTTTTGTGTTATCATTCATATTTTCTGAGAAAAGGCCCAAAAATCAGAAATTCTGCTGGGGGGTGCAAACTTTCAGGCACAACTGTAACTTGAATAAATGAATAAAATCTGCATGTCATGTTACAGGCTGCATGTACAGGAGTTGAGCCACAGACAGCCTCACACTGATTTAACCTGATTTACAGCAAAAAACTTACACAAAAATACAACTAACAGACAAGTTACAGAAACAAATTATTTGTGAGAGGCTTCCAGGAGTGGAATTGATATAAAAGTTCTAAAGTTTTCACTGTCTCTCAGCAAAAGGTCTTTATTTGGGATCTAAGTCATTTGTTAAAAGACTTGTTTGTACAGAAAAATCTTTTTTTTTGCACCAAACGAACGCTTAATGGATTGTTTAACTATTTGGCACATAAAGTCAGTATTTGCTCTGCAGCAAAAAACTCTTAGAAGAAAGTGTGGCAGGTATTTTGAAAACAGACTTTGTGTGAACCACTGCCCTACCTGTTGGCGACATCTCAGGGACGCTGGCAGTGTAGGGACCATCAGGAAACCGTGGCTCATTGTCATTGATGTCCTGCACCTTGATGATGAATTCAGACTGTGGCTCCAGAGGCAGGCCTGAGTGGATGTCCACTGCCTGAGCCCTCAGAGTGTAGAAAGACTTTTCCTCCCTGTGAAAGGAACACACCCATAAAATGTAAAAGCGAGGAAATGCTGCTGATATACAGTGTGTTCCAAAATATTATGCAAGTGATATTTTGTTGAAAATCTGGAAGGCTGCTGTTCAGCAAAAAATAGAGTTTCAGTCTAAAGCCTTGAGTTTTAACAAAACCCTTTGTTTCAATCTGAAAAGCTTTCCAATATGATTTATTACAGGTCACACATGTATAAGTATTCTGCATTATTGTCTCAAGTCCTATTCAACTCTTACTATGGTCAACTCTGACCAAAAGAGCCAAGAGCTGTTTGAGATTATCAAGCTGAGAAGGATGCCATAAGACACAATAAGATCTGAATTAAAATAAATCAAAATGAGAGAAGACAAGATACTCCTTAATTCTACAACAGGGAAATTGAAAGAGTTGAAAAGGTACGCAAGGGAGTGTATAACACATATAACAAAAATAATATATGTAATAGAATAATATGGTCACCTAGAAAATATGTACTTATAAAACAAAACAAAACAAAAAAGCAACAGGTGGAAAATCTTCTAAAAGGACGGGGCATGTCCATCAGAACCAACAGCTTTACCATTATTCTCCTGTCAGCCACTACCTCCACAAGGTGTCAACAATCAGCTGTCAAAAAGATCCTTTGCTACCATCAAGGCCATTTGGTTCAGCCATATGTACCACTGATGAGCAGAGGAATAGGCAAAATAATCCATAAGTTATCAGATGGATAGGAAGACTGGATTTAAAGTGGCCACGTGGCTCAAACCCGACTGTGAAGTCAAAGAGGTGGTGGTGATGTGTTCTGGCTGCCATTGTTAGTGAGAGGGTCAGTATTATTATTTTCAATCAACAAAGTGTTTCAAGAGGTGCCCGCTTTTTATTTTTTTTGGAAGTTAACTACTCTTTCAACCAACTTGCATAATAATGTGGCACTCTTGTTTTTGCAGATTATGCATTGTTTAAAACTACAGGCTACAGTACTTTTATGAATAATGCTAACCCCACATCTAAATGAATATAAACACACTCTGACTTCTACACAAATTTGAAAATGACTGTTGACAGTTTTTGAAATATACTCAAAAGTCCCCCTTGCATGATATTCTGGTCCGGAGTTTGAATGAGACTATGCACAAGTTGTGCTTGCCTTCACTCATCTGTTCTTGAGGGAAGAAGTAGAGCGTGGTCCCTGCATTAGATCCCCAAGGCATTACCAGCAGAACACAGAGTAGTCACACTAGGGTCTTAATACTCTTTGTCATCACTGACCGTGAAAACACCACCCCACATCAGTCTTGTCTGACACATAAACCTGTCACACACATTATCAATATATTTTGCTTGGCTAACGTGGCATGGAGTGAGAACTGACACTATGATAAAATGCAAAACAAGCTTGGGTAAATTTCTTGGGTACTTGAAGCTGATCATTGATCATTTATTTATTCCACAGGAGTGTGGTGAGGAAACATAATGAAGAAGTCGATAAAAACAGTTTCATTTTATCACAGATTTGTTACTATGTGAAATTCTGCTGTGCATCTGAACTGTCTTTGCACGGTCACTTTGAGACTGATTCCTCTGACAGCCCAGGGGCCTCATGTACAAAAACCTGGCGTACGCGCGTTTTCACGGCAAAGTTCAAATGTATCAAGAGAGAAATGACCTTGAAAATGTTCGGTGCCTCACGCCAACTTCATGGCTTGCGTACGTACATTTCTACAGCTTTGATCATTTGGAGAGACCTAGAGGTTATAATCGGAAAATGTTAACACTGATGAACAATTCAAACTCCCACCTGCCTGCAATTACATGGGTGGATATAAAATCAGATAGTGGTGAAAAAAAAAACATTGTTGAAGACCATGGCTGCTTTAGCTGTATTAGTAAACATTGCAAATGGCGCAATTAGAAGAGACTGTATTATCAGAGACAGGAAAGATTTGCTGGCACGAGATGATGACTGGCTCATCAGCCGCAATAGGATTCCTGGAACTGTGCGCACAGCTGAAACCGGCCTTAAAGCGCAACACAGCAGGGAGCCATGTGCTGCCTGTGGTCATACAGGTGCTGACCGAGACACTTCAGAGGGAACTGTGCCAGACGTGTGGGGCGGAATTATCCGCATGTCAGCCAGGTGTATCACATTCCTGTACAGTGTCTCTGAACAGGTCAACATTAAAGCGCAGTTTGCAGTGAGAGGCTGTTTTCCCCAAGCTATAAACTGCACATACATTGTTATAAAAGCGCCATCACATGATGGATTTGTTTATGCCAACAGAAAACATTTTCATTTGATCAATGTACTGATCATGCACATATGAAATGAACCAACATTGTGGCGAGGTGGCCTGGTTCCATACATGTCACATACATTCTGATAAACAGCATTGTTGGGAACAAACAAGCGTGCACTGTGCTCGATGCGTGGCTCCTTGGTGAGTAAATTTATTCATTTACTTTGTCCTAATATTGATGCCCGAGATGGACTGAGCAGGTGCGCCCCCAACTTCTATCCCATCCTCACAGCACTATTACTAGTCAGTGGTTTAAGTTATTGACTTGCTGTTTTTGCTGGTTCTTGCTGTCTTTGCCGGCTTTAGATCTTTCTAACAAGCCCCTGATTGTCTCTGTGGGGAAGGTACTCATGTTTTTAACAGCGCGCGTTAAGGGTGAAATGTCTGAATCAGCCCCAGGTTTTACTGCACTACTTTACACCAATGTAAGCAGTGTGTAAAGTTAACCAATGGAAAATGTAAATCAAGTTTTCAGTGTCAGGGGAGTTCTCATGCGTTCACTTCACGTCCACTTTGATGTCGGACCGCTTCTTCTAACTCTGCTTGTGTACGTGCCTCTGATCCCACAACACTCACACACAGACACACACACACACGCTCTCACCCCTCACCCTGCTTTCGTTTACTGCTGATGCCGTGCCGAAAGCGTGCCAAAAAGCACATTTTAGTGGTCCTCCACCTCAGAAAGTCAACCTTATTACTCGCTTTCAGTGAAGTTCTTTTTTTTTTCTCCGTCTTGCACTTCTTTTGTCAATTTTCTGATTGTTCAGACATGGGAATCTCTAGAACAGGGCTCATTCAAATACAATTTGCATATTCAAAAGGGGGCGTGGACGGTGAGGGGTCGGGTACTCCAACATGTGCGCTTAATCTCACGTTGATTGGGATGTACAAAGGAAAGGTGCTTGGATTCATGCGTGTGCACAGGTTCATACATCTGGATCTTTTTGTGCTTACGACATTATCTGGATTTGGGCGTACAACATGTTTCAGTAGGAAATCCACGCAAGTCTTTGGACATGAGGCCCCTGGTGTTTTCAGGGGTTTGGTAGACTTTATTGCTTCATTGGACAGTCACATTTTATAAAGCACTTGTACCCTGCTGTTTGTGTCAAATGGTCAAGGAATGGTAGTTAAAAACTGAGTATTACACAGTCCCACCAAAAGCAGTTTTCACCAGCCTGCAACATTATCATTTAAATGTGATTAATTTTGTGAGAGGGCAGAATGAAATCTGCTACCTGGCTTTACATCAGAGGGACAGAAGGACAGAGGGACGGTTGTTAATAAGCAGAACTGACCTGTCCAGCCCCACCAGAGCATGTATATCTCCTGTTATTTGATCAATGGTGAAAATGGAGCCAGCTCCCTCTCCAGACAGGGTGTACTTGACAGCATTGTCTCCATGGTCCAGGTCTGTGTGAAGCTGCAGGGGAAAGAAAACACTGAATGAGGTGAGACAAGCCCTAAGTGTAAGAATGGTTACAACAGGTCATTAGTCAAATTTAACCAGCACAAGATGGACAGTTTTACTTAGGGAGGTATTGACTTGCACTGTTGGATCTTAAGAAGGTTTTAAGTAGAGCTTCAAAATGCAAAAAGAAGAAATGGGAACAAGCGACCAAACGTTTCGAGCAGGCAGCTTATTGAAAATAATACTTTAACTGAAATAGGCTGTTCATCAGCTGGTCAAAAGTTCAAGACAACAGGCTTGAAAACTCCCCAAAAACCTCCTAAAACAGAAACTCAAGTGTCAAAAACTGAAACAGTAATGAGTAGCTCTACCATGATAGTTGATCACTTCAAAAATTTGTTTTGGCATGCTTGATGCAAATGTTTTGATAAACATACCTAAAAANGGCCTACTTTTCAAGGGAAGCTGAGGCTCCCCAACAGTGAATTCATTACTTTACCCAGAAGGAGTCCATTGATGTGAAAGTTTACAACTAACTGACCAAGACCCAGTGGGCTGATGAGAAATAAGGAGTGGAATATTGATGCAATTTAATGAAGGTCCAAAGGAGCTGAGACACTGGTGTGAAAGTAAATAAGAATCAGAGTGAGAAAACATCAGGCTGAACATGAGGAGCTTCTTAACAGCTCAATTCTTTCATCCCTTTTTTGAATTTCTAGATTACTCCTGACTTCTCTTTTCTTTGGTGTTGATCTCTCAGACTGAGAGACAGCCATGGTGACTTGGCCTGTGCTGGCTGTGGCACAGCTGCTCAGTGAAAGTAGGGGGTCACTGACTGACTGCAGTCCAAGTCCATACCCAGACAATGTTAGCGGTTGAAATCTATGTATTCCAGGTAATTAACACTGCAGCTCTGTGTGCAGATGAAAGTTCAGAGATGAGGGACTGGCTAGAGGAGGATAGAAAGAAATGGAGGCATGCAGAGGGAGAAGTCAAAGAGGCAAGTGACCCAGAGTTAGGGAGAGAGTAACATCCACCTTCATCCAAGCACAAAACCTTTGTCTGATGCTCAGAGAGAAAAACAAATCTATCGTTTTCTCTTATCTCTAAATTGAACCCTTTGTATTCTTAATGAGATAATAATGTTTAACTTATCCACTGTAAATGTTCAGTTTACCTAAATGCAGGGTGGCTGTAAATGTTGTCAAGTTTATGCGTATAAATACAGTGTCCAACAAATTTTCAAACAACCTGTCATGAAAACAAGAAGACCAGCCATCATCATGAAGATCTGTAATTAGAGTTTTCATTTTCAGGGGGTTCCCTTTCAACCTGAGTAAGGAATTTCAAATTCACCTTTTGTACATTTCAAATTTGATCCAGGTATCCTGGAATCCTTTGAAGGATCAGGGGTTAATCAAAAATGACAAACAACCGCTAAAGCACATTTTACTGTTCAGGAATCACAGTAAATAGAGTTGTGCTCAAAAGTTTACATACCCGGGCAGAATTTATGAGTTTTTTGTCCCTTTCTCAGAAAATATGAATGATAACAGAAAAACCTTCCTGTCAATCATGGTTAGTGGTTGGGTAATGACATTTATTTAAAAAAGAAAAAAGAAAAAAAAGAGTCTACTCTTTTTTAAATCATAATGATAACAAAAACTTCTAAAATGAACCTGGTCAAAAGTTTACATCCTTTGGTGATTTTGTCCTGATAACATGCACACAAGTCAACACAAATGGGTTTGAATGGTTATGGCTACTAAAGGTAACCATCCTCACCTGTGATCTATTTGCTCATAATCAGTGTGTGTGTGTGTGTGTGTGTGTGTGTGTGTGTGAGTGTGTGTGTGTATGTGTATGAAAGGCCAGTGAGTGTCTGAGCTTCTGACAGATGCATGCATCCTTACTCAGTGTTTCACTGACATCTCTGGATTTAGAGTCATGGGGAAAGCAAAAGAAAATTGTAAAGGATCTGCAAGAAAAGTGAATTGAACTGTACAAAACAAGAAGGGGCCATAAAAAAAAAATCCAAGGAATTGAGGAGGCCATTGTTCAAACTAATTAAGAAGTGGAAAATGAGCTGTTGAAACCAAACCATGGTAGGGCAGACTAACAAAAATTTCAGCCACAAATGCAGGGGAAAATTTTAGGATTGCAAAGAAAAACCAACAAATAACTTCAGCTGGAATGCAGGACTCTGAAATTTTTTTTTAAGATGCACAATAGGAGGCACTTAAGGGGACAAATGGGCTACGTGGTCGAATCAACTGAAGAAAGCCATTTCTACACAAAATTCTTGCTTAGAGTACGCCAAACAGCACAGAAATAAGCCTAAAAAATCTCTGAAACAAAGTCTTTTGGAGTGATGAGACCAATATTGAACTTTTTGTCCACAACCATAAACGTTACATTTGGAGAGCAGTCAACAAGGCCTATGATGAAAGTTACACCATTCCTACCGTTAAACACAGAGTTGGATCACTGATGTTTTGGGGATGTGTGAGCTAAAAGACATATTGAGGACTGTTAGCTAAAAACATTAAGGAAAATAAGTCAAAACTGATGGCAAGATGAATGCAGAATGATATCAGAAAGTACTGGTAGAAAATTTGCACTCATCAGTCCAGAAGCTGTGCATGGGACATACTTATACGTTCCAACATGATGATGATCCAAAACACAAGGCCAAATCGACCTGCCATTGGCTTCAGCAGAATACAATGAAGGTTCTGGAGTGGCCATCTCAGTGTGCTGACTTAAACATCATTGAGCAGCTAAGGGGAGACTTCAAACCTGCAGTTCATGCAGGACCGCCCAAGAATCTGTAGGACCTTGAGGCTTTTTGCCAAGAAGAATGGGCAGTTTTACCATCTGAGAAAATAAAGACCCTCATCCACAACGACCACAAAAGACTTCAAGCTGTCATTGATGTTAAAGGGGGAATTCCATGGTATTAAAAACTGGGGTATGTAATCTTTTGATCAGGGTAGTTTTGGTGCTTTCTGTTGTCATTATGATTTAGAAGAGTCAACACATTTTTTTGAGTAAATGTCTTACTATGAGTGACAGAAAGGTTTTTGTGTTATCGATCATCATCTCTGAGAAAAGGCCAAAAAATCATAAACTTATGAGCATGACTGTAACTGTGGAAATAGGAACAGTAATGTGCTTTATTTTTTCCTGCTTTTGTTGTAAAACAGTAAATTTGATCATACACAACAAGAGTGAAATTTCAGCGTTATAGTTTTTTTTTGTACTGCATTAAAACTGTAATCAAAAGCAAGTCACAAATATCATAACTTTATCATTGGGTCGTATCAAAATTGTCTCAGTAATTGAAAAAGAAAACATCTTTAGAGATACCAGTTTAATTTAAGAGCTCCTATATACTGGTGGATTTACAGCTACAAAAAAATGACGTAGTTATCATAAATATGCTGTTCATCTAGTGGCAAACACTTAGGACAGGTCTAATGAATTTGTTGAGCACTGTACACACATGCACACACATGCACACACATACAATTGTGTGTTTGCGTGTGTGTGTGTGTGTGTGTGTGTGTGTGTGTGTCTTTGCATGTACACATTATGATGTTCTTAACCTTCACTTGGATTCATTTTCACTATTTAGACCTTTTTGAATTTTGACTGAATAACACTGCCTCAGGGATAAACAGAACCTGGCAGACCATTCTGGACGTCAGACCTTTTTTTTTAATCGTACAAAGAAAGAATAATTCACCACACCTTCATTTGACTTCTTAAAACAAATTCTGCAAAGAATTAAGTAAACCTGGCCCCTTGCATCAACAATAGTGCAACATTTATCTTAAGACAATTATAACTATAGCGATGGTATGATTAACAGCTTCACTAAATTGTGGATGAACCAAAACATTCGCTCCAGTTTCTGGCTCAGAGCTGGATGCTCTTTTGCATTCATAAATCATATCATCATCTTTCACATCATCACAGTGAGCAGTTCTGACACTCACCTGTTCATTCTTACACCAGCTTACATCACTTCATCTCTATCTTTAATGGCTCAGCCACATTCTGTATCACATCCACTTATGAGGGGAGGTGAGTGTGCTGCTTCAGAGGTCCTTATAGACTGATGTCAGAGATGAAGTCAGATTAATGTTTGACCAGTGTTTGATTTCAACTTTTTGGTACTTTTAATAATTCATTTGCTGACACTCCATGATAATGCTCCCTGAGTCCTGAGTGCACAGTTAAAAGTCTAAATGTTTACAGCAGAGAGGAGAAGAGCAATACACAGTTGAGTGACATGTTACACATTGCAGAGGAAGGATTGTGCTCGTCTCTAATGAATGCTGATGACCTGAGTGCTGATTGTGTTTAAGCCGTCGTGCCCTGCAGTGACAGATGGAGGTTTGAATGAAAAGTTCAGGCAGACATGTAATGAGGGCAAAGAGGTGAAGTGTCTTCACCTCAAAGGCCACACACACTGTGCACATGTCCTGCTGGGAGATAAACAAACATGGGGCTTCTGCTAACAGACTGCAGCAACACAACCAAGTCAGGCAACATTTAAGATGGAACTACTTAATGAAGACTCTACATGTCCTGACTTTACTTCAGCTCAAGGATACTGGCAGGTAGAAATGAAAGGGTCTAATGTCTAAGAAAGTTCCCTTTTCGTCCTGTTTGGAGAACCCTTTGCCAAGCAAGCAGGACATTTCTCCTCTGACTTGATGATCATGAAGAGAAGGATGGTACATGAACACATCTAAATGTGGACAGTGTGGTTTCATGGTGCAGAGACAGCACATCTTTGAACACTTCTGTTTGTGACACATGTGAAAGAAGAAGAGAGACTGGTCGGACATGTTCACAAGCATAAAGTGGGGCCCACTTTTCTTCATTTAAGACAACTTTTCCCTGGATGCAAAGCTAAAGACATTTATTTGTAGTTCCAGAGATAGGGAGATCACATTGAACAGCAGGTTAAGCCACACAGACATAGTTTGTCATTAGCATCTGACCTCATAAAAGAGCAGAACTCATCAGCTGAAAGCAGAGTAATGAGAGTAGAGAGAGTAACTGAGCACAATTAAACCTTTGCATCTTTTTTTAATAATGGTAAGTCCTCCCAAACAGGTAAAAAAAAACAGCTCTATAAGTTGAACGTTTCATTCCTCAAAAGCTCCTTCACCTTTTCTCTCTTTATTTATCCTCTTCACAACCAGATCTTAACTGCCCAGGTATAATTAAGGACAAGAAAAAAAATAGTGAATAAGAAGAAAATCTATCTCTTCAAGGACTCAAAAGAGTAACTTATATTGGTAAATAAATCAACTGTGTCCTTTAAATGTCAGAAGAACTGTGCAAGATGCTCCATTTGGCATCTGGTATCTGTACCAGCAAGATGAGACCTGTCAAAATCTTCACAACCAGCGAGCATTCACTGTGATAGAAACAGCAACGGTATCTTGATCTTCACTGCCTTGTTTAAAGTAGGGTGTATGTAGTAGAGACATGTCCTTCCTTTTTGGTTGTAAACTTATGTCCGAGGACATTTGATATAATTCCCTAAATTGAGCGGGCTCTGCTCAGCTTGTGCCAAAGATCATTGATACTTATAATAAAGAACTGCTTGTAATGTTTCATTTTTTTGTGGTCTTGTTTGGGTTTTTTTTCCAGTTATCCATTTATGTAATTGTACCAATGCATTGTAATTTCCTGTTCTGATTGTAGTTCAATTCTTATTCATATTTTTTATTTTTATTTTTTTTGTTTCTTACCCTCACTGCCATTTTGTTTAAGATTATAGTTGTGAGATTTCGTTTGGGACCCCTTAAAGACAAGATGATTTCATGGGGTGTGTGGTAGCAAGGAATAGAGACACGAACCTATAGGTTTCTTTGAAATGAAAATATGCACAAAAAAAAAGAAAAAAAAAAAACATGCATATTTACTGAAACTTAAACACTACAAGATTTTTTTTTTTTTTTTAGCAGAGTGTTGTGGAAATATGCTCCGTTAACTTTGATAGCAATGTCCAGGGATGAATTGTTGTAGCACAGTCAGTGTGTTTTCTCTGCCATGTTTGACAGATTTGGTCTCAAGGCTGAGATTATATTTAAGAACTCTCCCACCTGCTGTTTCTGTGAGCCTCATCATGAGAAGTAAAACGTAACGTCCATCACAAGACATTTTTCTCAGGGTAAAGCAACCCCCTCGTCTGCTGGACAAATTACACATGGTTAAGTTCAGTGCACATTCAGCCTGAGGTGATTTACTAAGCAGCATCTCAGCATGAAGACTGATGATGTCTTCTGAGTTCAAGCAAAGTTCACCACTGACCATCTCATGTCCGTATGGGGCCAAAGGGCATACATCCTCTGGACATTAGAAGAGTCACAGCTATAAACAGACTGCAGTCTTTCTCATGAAAATGTACTGCTGCCTACATTACATCAATTATCTACATTTATGTCTTAGTTTCCAGATTATTGGGTGCACCTGAATATAAGCCTCAACCTCTATGTTTAAAAAGAGAAAAATGTACAGGTACAAGCTGCACTTGTCTATAAGCCACATGTGTTTATGTCGTAACATGGAATATTTACACAGACAGATTTTATCCAGTGTCTTAAAAGAATCACTGTTTGTGGTAAACAACACAGTTTTTGGGCTAAAATATGCAGAACATTTTTTTTTTTTTTGTAAAGTAATCGAAATCTCAAAAAAGTCACTTATAGCACCAGAAAGTTTGTTTTGATGTTGTCTGATATTTTGTTTTTATACTGAATGACATGATATGAGAACAGGGCTCAAAATACCGTATGTCTGGAGGCACACATCATCTCACTCCAATACTTTAAAATGCACAAATAAACTATGTTAAATCAATTTTTATCAATTTCATCAATATTATTTTTTTTAATAAACAAAGAAAAACTACTTTCAAATGTTTTTAGTATACTTTTTGCTCAATTGAAAATGCGTCCAGGGTTTTTGTGAACACTGTCAGACTTTTTATAGAGTAGGAATAAAATCAGGCATAATTTAGGATAACTATAACTGATAGAGCCCATTTCCCTTTTGGTCTCCCTGATGTCATGATAACATTTCAGACCAAAGTTTTTAACAATTCTTGGTGTTTCCAGTCAGTTTACTACTGTGCACATGTCACAACCAGTGACACAACTTTTACCAGTGAGTAAAAGTCAACATCTGAGGACAATTTTTAGTATTATACACTTAATATAATATGAATTAACTGGTTCGTGATCAACAGGAGATAAGTAGGGATGGCTCCTGTGAGTAATTGTTCAATTTAAACATTTTTATGACGTTTATACTTGTAAATGTCAACTCCAATGCATTTTAATGCTTCTGAAGTTTCATATATCCAGTTCAAACTAGTGGTGATGTTAGTGAACTTGAACATGTTCTAATGTGTGATTCTCCTGCATCATTCAACCCACAGTTATATCATGCTGTTAATAGGACAAGGAAGGAGAAATTTTGGTACAACAGAATGCTAGAAGGACACCTGACAGCTAAAGAGAATATATTTTTGATTTAATTGAAGATGCTCTGATCCCATTCAGATAGGATCAAGGTTGAAGAAAGACAGATTCAAAAATCAACTGGAAGTAGAGACTGAAATCAAGAAATTAGAAAGTGAACATAAACAGCATGGGAAACAAAACATGCTTGATAAACTTAAAGAAAACAGAACCAAGTTAGATGAGATATTAAGATATAGGGTGGAGGGCGCCCTCAGGTTCATTGATAGGAAATATTATGAATTGGGAAATAAAGCCAGTTGGTTGTTATAGTTTTGTTATCGGTGGAGGGGTGAAATGAAAATGGTTGACTATGTCCCAACTGTGCTGTTTATTTTGAACTTGTTTGAATAAAATATGCTTTAAAAAAAAAAGAAAGAAACATGCACAAAAGCAATATCAGATGCTAAATATTATGAACAATTGTATAAGGGTCACTCGCTAATAGCAGTTATAAACAACAAATCGAGCCATCTTTGACTCCTAGCTTTTAAAAATAATGTAGTGAAAAATGTCCTTAATTGTGTTGAGAAATAAAAGATAAATAAAATACAAAATTAAAAAAAAAAAAAAAAGGAATGATAAGAAAAACAAAATTCAACAATCCCGAGGAAAAAAGGATCTTACATTCAGTCTTACATTCAAGGCATGTGTGTGTACAACAGCTGACACAACAGATCCTGAGCCAGTTAGGAGCAAAAAAATGTGCAGCTTTGGAGATCAAATGATCACCATGTCTGAAACTGCAATTTCGATCAGAAAACGATGAATTGTTCAACTCTGGTGAGCACCACTCTAAATATATCTGCATGACAACAGCTCATCAAGAAAAAGTACTTAGTTGGTTTCCTCATATAGAACAATGGGACACAAAGCCCTTCTCTGACTGTAGATCATGACTGTGTGGATACTCTTGGATACTCTTGTGTCTTTGCCCTTGATATGATGGACTCTGTGTTTCATACAAAGGGCTGTGATTCTGAGAGCAGTCGTACAGCAGATTTATTCCTGTCAGAGGTAAAGTTGATTTATGGTGTGCTTTCATTCACTTCTTTCTTGGTTGCTTGCAGAAGGTCTTTGGACTGTCATAATCTTCTACACCTGCAGCTCAGACTTAACCAAAGGATTTAGCACCACATGCCCTGAGCAAAACTCCTAGTAGTAGGGGGTCATCTGATCCCCCGCTGCCATCCTTTCTTCTCATGCAGCCATACCTCCTTGGGTGATAATCAAGCTGTGTCCCTGCTATTCGCACCAACAGCAGATTAATCAAGAGCCCCTGAGCATCAGTCCTCTTCAGCTGAGCTTTCCCACTCTGACAGAGCACGTGCTCTCCTGTCAGTGGTGCAGCCAACGGGAAATAAAAAGGTTAAGTCAAAGTTTTCTCTACGTCCTAGACTAAGAGTTATGATTTTACCCTTTGGCATGTGAGACATGGAATCAATTTGGTAGGTCTCACAGACTTAAAATACTTCCCTAGTTTATGTAGCAGCTCAAGCATTTTAAACCCTGAGAGCACTTTTTCAATATTTTGGGTCTGAAGAGTTTCTAGCATTGCTCCAGGGCCTGTTTCATTCAGAAGTCTGAACGGTCCAAATAGGTTGCAATATGATCCTGGGAGACAACAGATCCACTAAAAGTTCTTGTTTCCATCAATGGCAGATTCAGGGTGCTATTCTCAGACTGACAGACACTACAGGAAGAATCCCTGCACAGAGGGAACTGTTGGAGAGAAGACATATTTTTCCTTCTTTTCTTTTTTCCCCTATATCCCTTTACTTTAAAGTAGTGTGTGCAGCAAAAGTTAGCATTGATCAAATATCAAGTAAAGATAAGGCCATTTTCTAGACTATCAAAACTAATATTGATCTTTTTTTTAACATAGAAAAGCAACTTGTCTAAATTTATCAAGAAAAACACACAACCACTGCTTTGTTGTAAAACAGTGAATTTAGTATTTCATGGATAACAGCAATAATTATATTTCAGCATTCAAGACATCATTTTGATCAAACAGCGTGCACATATTGGCAGATTAATCATCACAAAAGCATAGAAATATATATATATATATAGATATATATATATATGTGTGTGTGTGTGTGTGTGTCTTTTTAGGAAATCAGAAAAATACAGATAATTTAGACCAGCCTCGCCAAACAACGTGGTGGTCTAAATAAGCGCATGTCTGAGTGATGTGGTAGAGCGGGGAGGAGGGGGAGGGGCAGAGTGCACTTAAGGGGGAGTGAGTGAGAGGAGCACACATACAGAGCGGAAACTGAGATGAACTAATGTATTCATAATGCGGTATAAACATAGGCGTCAAGTAAAGTGTTACCATCTAAGGACACTAACTGTTGAAGCCTTGGAGCTGGAATTCTTTCACATTCTTGTTGATGGACAACTTCAGTTGTTCAACAGTCTGGGGTCTCTGTTGTCATATTTTGCACTTCATAATGTTCCACACATTTTCAATGGGCAACAGGCCTGTACTGCAGGCAGGTCAGTCTAGTACCTGCACTATTTTACTATGAAGCCTCGCTGATTTGTGCACGCTATCAAGGTTTAATGTGTTTTTGTACATGCAAACCGTCAGTAGTTCAGGGCCTTGATGTGGGTTTGTTGTGAATGAAGCTCTCACAATAAAATATGACATCAATAAAATAAAATAAACAACATAATGGAAGAGGCAGACGAAACTATTTTTTTTTATTTAGGCGCCCATTAGTTGTTCTTTCATTCAGTGTGAAAGCTGAACTGTTGGTAACACCACTGCTACACAGTGACTGAACCTGTTTAGTATCTTAAATACATACCTTCATAACAGTGTTGGCATTCTATCATTCAGTTTGTGTTACTGAATGACGATGTCTGCTTTGTGTAGGCAAATATATGGAGTTACAACATTCATGTTGTTAGATGATGAGTGGAAAGACCTGAGCTTGATAGGATTGTTATCAGCCTTACACGGCTCTAGTGGCAGATTGGTTGCTGTGAGCTCACTCACATGTGATGCTAAGATGCATTGACACAAATCCAGATTATGAGGGTTCCCGTTCTCTTCCCACCCCTGACCCTGTCTCCCCACATAAACACAGACTCTCTCTATGTGTGCACCAGCAGGAGGTAGCACACCTCCTGCAGTAGAGACTTCTGCCACCTGATCACACCCACGGCCACTTCCTGAGCTTCTCAGAATACTTTTAGGAAATCAAGGACTGCCTGTTGATAAAGTGCTTTCACATCTCTGCCCTAAGGTATTTTGGACTTCATGAGCTCTGCTTTGGTGGTTGTACTTGTGAAAATCAGTATGAAAATCAGTTATCAAAAGTATGTTGTCTGCTTTTATATCTTGATACTTATACTTATCATAGAATTACATTATATAATTGATGTAATATAATGTAAATAATCATAGTATTACATTATAGAACTAATAATGGTTGTCCAACATAAAATGGTTATTTTTCCTATGTATGGAAACATATGGCCCTGTAGATACTTAGGGCCTGACCTTATAAGATCCCATATAATGAGTGATACATTGCATGTACAAATTTCAAAATTGTGCATGCTTTTAGTAGGTGTGTTGCAGGTAACCTACTATGATAGCATGTGCAGTTGGTAACAGGCACAGAAATAGTGCAGACCACCCTATTTCAATGAGGATTTAGCATGTGCTACCGTCTGTCTTCATGGAGACTTTGAGAGAGCACAGTGGCTTTAAAGTAAAAATTAAGTTTGAAGCTTTGGAACTGGAAATGTTGGTGGAGGAAATAAGAGTTTCAGCTTCAATTAATCACTTTACAGTTGCTAATGATTCCATATGCGACTCCTCCTCCCAGTATGTTNATGCTGAATGGATTGCATGTGCTAATTTGCTCATTCGACAAACGCAATTCACTGCACAACCATTTAGTAAATCCTCTTTGCACCCACAACCAAGTTTGTGCATGTTCTTATACGTGCACAATTTTGGTAGATCAGGCCCCTAATGTGTGAAGTGCGTAAAATCAAAAATCAATAACTCTTTCTTTGTAAAGGCCTTAATTGCATGTTGAACCTATGAGGCTGAACCGATGTGTGTTGGTGTCTTCATGGATTTTCTGGGAAAGCTTGTGTCTAAGAGTTCTCTGAGTGAGAAGACTCAGAGAAACTGAAGTCATCGTGGATGCATTGTGTTATTTAAAGTGTCCTGAGTTAGAGTCTTTAGGCTTTAATTTATCTCTCAGCCTTTCTTACTTCCTCCTCTCCAGTACTGTCTTCGGTTACAGCGCCAAGCAGCCATCGATCCCAGACTCAGCCTTCACAGAGAAGATTCACACCACCGAGATAAGTGAAAGACTGCTGAATGAACCCCCCTCAGCTCCACCCCTACCCCTCAAACACACTCAAGGAGTAATGGATGGCCTGAAAACAGGGCATGAAAACACACTTTAGGTCCCTCACAACAGATGACAGAGCACAGCTGAAAAAGCCCAACCTGTGCACACCCAGGAAAAAGTAACTTGTTTCAGCAGTCCAAGGAGTCCCTGGTGCTTTAACCCCCTGTTTACAGTTGAACTCTTTTTTATTGTCAGGGTTTAAGCTTGGTGAGTTTGTACTTTCAGTTGAATCTTTTGGTTTCCTTGAGAAGGATTAATGTTTGTGTGCTCATCCTTAGTTTTATGAAGAGTGTTTTTCTGTTAATTACATGAATAAATATATAAATAAATGAATAAATAAACTAATAAATATTAATGGCAAGATCCGACTGATTGGTTATGGGCCTTCAGCTGGGATAAAGGGGCAGGCCTTCCAGCTCAGGGAAACAGCCAATGACTGAAAGCCATGTCTGATTTGACTGAGAGACAGCTCAGGTGCAGGGGTTAGTGCGGAAGTCAGTGAAAGGGAGAGCAAAACACCACTTGCGTCCTTGGATGATATGTTCTTGGATGGACGCAGGTGATGTGACGCTGTTTCCCTTGTAATGGATCATTTTGTAAGTGTAGTGTGATATATATATATTTTAACTAACTGAATAAGAATCTGTGGAAGGACCATGGATTCAGGCCCGCAGAAGACGCATCACTGGGACGTGAGAAGCCTGAACCTGAACCCTTCGCTTAGCTGAAGGCTAAACAAGCAGTTTATGGCCACGGCAGTAGTTGCCTGGCTTCATAGACGGGTATAAAATTAAGGGGTGCTGTTGTGAACGTCACAATAGTTATATACTAACCCTTTACTGACTGAGTTAATTTTATATTGTATATGCTATATTCAAATTTAATCAAAAACAACATTTCTTTTATATACTGTAAAATGAATGCAGGCAGTAAGAGGTTAACGAAACTGTTCCTGACACATCAGCCTGATGGTCAGAGAATTGTGGTTCTCCTTAGTTTTGTCATACTTCCTTTGTTCATGTATGCCTGTCTGCTTCTCCTCTAAATCCTGGTGTTGATACAGTAGTTATAGTAGAACTGTGCTGATACAAACACACACCAATAAAGTTGCATCTCAGCATCAAGATCAGAATGTACTCACCTTTCCAACGTACTGTGGTTCAGAGCCCATGTACTCCTCCAGGACAAAGAACTGGTTCCACACCCAACCTCTTTTAATCCGTTGGACCCTGAACCTCCCGTGTCCTCTGGGCCTCATCCTGCCCTCTGATGATGTAGCTTCACCCAGAGGTACCCCCACTTTATGACCCCCCTGCGTGCCCCTGGCAGACATCCCTCCAGCTTTAGTTCTGCTCTGGAGCTGAGCCTGCAGGGGAATTTGAGAGCTATAGACCATCAGGAAGCAGGAGCCCGCCAGAAACAGAGTGGCATATTCCCTTGTGATCATCAGGGAATATCACTAGTAAAAGAAGCAAGTGTAAAGTTCAAAGAGCGCTCTGATTCCACTGTGGAAGCAGACATTCATCCAAAGCAGGATTCAACCTGCAGGTGAGCATCAGGGAACAGGATTAAAGTCCAAGTTGATGGAGCATAATGAGAGGAAAAGCCACGAAAGCAATGTTCTCACTCAAAAGCATCGTGCTGGATAAGATCATCGCTGGGCTCCTCACTCTGCTGCCGACTGTCTGAGGAGTTTAGTTTACAGCAGTTTGTTTTGCTGACCAAGTCAGCCAGCTTGTGATCTGTCAGCTTTTCATTCAGTGTGTGACTTCAACTCCAAAACCTACAGAAGAACATAGAGAAAAGAACGATGTTAGCCTCCCTTAGACAAGATATGATGAGTGAAATAAGACCTGGTGATGTTTGTCATTTAGTGCTTGTCTTTGGCTCTGGTACAAACACAGAGGCGATATTTCAGCAAGTTAACCTTATTCATAAAGAGATGAACAACATCTAGCCAGACATTGACTAAAACAAACAAAAAAAAACTTTAGGGTTTTGAATAAATAACACCAATGAATAATAAAGAAACATTATGAAACCAAAATAAAAAATTAAACCAGTGTTTGAATAATAAAGAGCATGTTTATGTAACTGATGCAGTTCATCTGCACTAGCTAATCTTGGCTGTAAACAGGAAAAGATCACCATCTAAAACACATCCAGCTTTCAAGATGAAGGAATGCTAAAGTTCCATCCTCACTACAATTATCACCAACATCAGCACATGTCCTTCAGTTTAGCTGACTGATGGATGAAGTGGCACACATAAAAGTTTAAATGAAATTTGTGCAGCTGATTTTCAGGCCCCACTGTTGCATCTTCCACACTAACAGCACCTCTGATCAAACAGGAGCTGTATTTTAACTCATGGTTTTCACGGTTTCACATTCATGATCAAATCCTGTTTGACCTGTAATGAGATGAATACACTCTAAAGACAAGATGTTTATTGTCTGAACTGATAAAATCCTTTTTTTTTCTTGCAAATATTCACTCATTCTGAATTTGAGGCCTGCAACATGTTCCAGTGTTTCTCAAAATACAATGACAAAGAATGAATGGATTTGATCATCTGCAGTCCATAATATCATCAAAAGTTCCAGATTCAACAGACAAATCCCTCCACAGAAGCAGCAAGGCCTGAAATCAACATTGAATGCCTGTGACCTTTGACCCCTCAGGTAACGCTGAACCAAAAACCCACACAGGGTGAGCCAGGGGTCAGAGGGAGTTTGGGGAGTGCAGCTTGATGTGCTTCACTGAAACGTGGTGGTAGATCGGACCAACCCCTGCCCTTAAATCACACACCAAACACTGGGCTATTAACCTAGACATATTTAATTTCATTTTATCTATTTATTTATCTACCACATTTATCTACCTGTGGACTGAGCAATGTGTTTGTAAATCTGTTAAAACACTGTGGAATATCTTAACACTTATCCAGTGTGTAATTGCTTTTGGAACTTACTGCATAATTTGTACTTAATGTTTACACGACTACTCATGTTATTACCTCTGACCTATTTATTTTCTTTCTGCTGTATTGTATCAAGAACTATTATAACAACAAGTTTTCCCCTGGGACTAATATTTGTTATTCTGATTCAGATTCTGATCATTGTGTAAAGGATATTAGCACGTGGGCTCAGGAACACTTCAGAAACCATTGTCAGTTAACACAGTTCATCACTACATCTACAAGTGACGGTTCAAACTGTACCGGAAAGAAAAAGACAGATATTAACAACAGACAGAAACCCTGCCTGTAGCTTTTATGGGTCTAAGCTCATCTGAAATGAACTGAGACAAAGTGGAAAAGTCTGCTGTGGTCTGACGAGTCCACATTTCAGATTCTTTTTGGAAACCAGGCCAAAGAGGAAAAGAATGATCCGGATTGTTCCCAGCACTAAGTTCAAAAGCCAGCATCTGTGTCACATCCGTGCGGGCATAATTAATGCTGAAAGACACATTCTGCAGCTGTTACAACAGCGCGGCTCTGTAGTATAAGAGTGAATGTATTCAACTGACCTGGCTGTGGTCCAGAACTGCACCCATTAAAAATGTATGGTGCATTATGCAGTGCATAATATGACAACATAGACCCCAGACTGTTGAGGAGCTGAAGTTGTCCATCAACAAGGATGTGAGAGAATTCCAGCTCCAAAGTTTCAAAATTTCTGTCCTAAGTTCACAAACACTTATTGAGCGTTGTTAAAGGAAAGGTGATGTAACATAGTGGGAAACATGACCCCTGTCCCATCTCAGTGTGTTGCAGGTATAACATTCAAAATGAGTGAATATTCAAAAAAAAAAAAAAATAATAATAATAATAATAATAATGAATTGAAGTTTGTCAGTTTGAATGATAGATATCTTGTTTTTATATTGTAATCAAATGAATATCGGATACAAATGATTTACAAATCATTGTATTCTGTTTTTATTCACATTTTACAAAACATTGTTATCTCATCATGAGTGTATATTCATATGCAATGAAGGTTGATGGCCTTACAGTCAACATATCAACCAGTGAACCAAAATTGAACAAACAAAAATCTCTCTTTACAACAATAAAAAGAGAGAAGAGGTACAGAACTGTTATTTACATGGAAAGCATCGTTTTGATATTTTCCTCTCTTTATTTTTTCATGTAAGCATTTATGAAGGAAATAAGTTTGACTGAAGAAGACAGTAGACTGTCTTACCCTCTTTGATGAGGTTACAGGACTGACAACAGGAATAAATGAAAGAAAGTCTTTCTAAATCCATTGACTGTGACATCTTGAAGAACGGGACAACTGTTGGTTCACTACAACTTTAAATCCAGTCTAATCTAAATGTTTTCATCAGGGTAATGTGGATTTGTAGGTGAGTCTGAAAGAGAATCCAAACCTCCCACATCAGAGCTTTGAATTATCCACTGATGTGACCATCATGTGCAGCTCTGCCTCTGTTTGGCCCAGTTAACTGCTGCTGCTCCAGGCTGTGCTTGTGCTTGAGTTGGAAACAAGTGAATCTCCTCTCAAGTGTGACATTTCTGCTCCTGTTGGCCCTCATTTATTATTCACTGACCTCATTGTAGTCATGATACATATCGTCAGGTGATGCACAAGAAGCCAAATGAACTTAAAACCAGGGAAATGAATAAAGTCATCCCTTCAGAGCTGCTGAAAGACTCTCGTAAAACCAGAGTCAGCCCTGGTTTTCTGAGAGTTTGTGCTCCTCTTTAGGTCAGGGGGAAGATTTCTGCGCTCTGCCTGTGCAGCATCACATGGCCAGGCTGGCATGGATCAGTGCTCCCTGAAACAAGAGATGGCGAAAATGCCTCCTGGGAGAGGCTTTGGTTTGTGTTTGTGTGTGTGTATGTGTGTGTGTGTGGATATGTTCTCCAGAGAGGCTTTAGTCCAGTCAGGCACATAACCTCACAGAGTATTAAAATAATTTGGGAAGGAGAAAGTGAGTGGAGTTGAACTTAAGAAAGTAGAAGTGAACTTGAAGATCTCTATGACCTTAAGTTCTGGGCATGTTGGGACATTTGAAACACGCAGTTTTCATTAGCACAGCCATTTCTTTCCACTCGAGGGAATCTATGAAAAGTGTGTATTCTTGAGTCACGTGCAGGTTCAAGAAGGTTCTCCTGTCCTGAGTGACTAAGATCAGACCTGAAGAATATGTATATGTGAGATCTTTTGAGACACTTTTGTTCAAAACTGAGAATAAAGATAGCGCTTCATTAATAATGAAAGTACAAATCTAATAAATTAAGACATAACTGAGTCATAAACTGTCTCAATTCAGGGGCTGATTGTGTCACAGCAGTGCTTCAAAGGCTGTTTTATTACGCAAGGCTTCTTCACATACGGCCGATTGCAGCCAACTAATATGGCCTCCCTTTAGGGTGCTGTGGGGGATGAATTTGGTGAACACATCATAGCCCCACAGGGTTCATGCACATCAACTTGAAAGATGATGGACTCTATGGGGCGCTGTTTGTGAAGTTGCTCACACAACAAATAACAACATTTCTCCACATTTAGCCCTAAAGCATCATTTTTTTGTGGAAATCTGAAGACATATTTGTGAAATGTAGTTTTAAAATATTACATGGGTCAATGACAAAAAGAGGGTCTAAAAACGTATTTTTAAAAGTTCTTTGAAAATGGATAAAAAACATATTTCTGAGTGAAGAATTATGTTTTCTAACAGATTTCAGTAGTTGACCAACATTTCAAAGTTTTTAGGTTCATTATTTTTTAGTATTTTTAATTTGAGCACCCAAAAATGTCAGGTGGTGCAACCAAATAAATGAAAATATATTTATATGTTCCTGTTATTTTTTCTGTGTGAAATTATTGGCAAGTATCTCTCAAGTGTCTGTAGTGACTCATACATTTTCATTTTGTGTGTTTCATTTCTTTTATTTGTGAATAAGATAAATAATTTGATGTTAAAATAACATTTCACATTATTACATTGGTTGTACCACCTGACATGGAAATTGTTCCAGTCACCAATGAAGTGAAAAAACCTTTTTTATCAGTATTTCAGNATTCTTTTTATTTGCAAAGAACGTTTTATTTAAAAAGGTTCAAGCATAAAATAATGCCACTGTATTTTTAATTTCCATTTACAATAACTGACATTCAATTTTTAGAGTTTAATTACTGTGGATACTTGTCAGGACGGTTGCACCACCTGATATTTTGGGGGTTTGAGGAACCAAAACACAAAAAAACATGTTATATTTTAATAGTTTAAAGATGTGTTCAAATAACACAGGTTTCATAGAATAAAGAAATACATGTGATGAAATACTCAATTCATGATGGAAGGAAATATTGAACTCGGACACAAAAATAGGGACGTCACGTCATTGACCCACATATAAATGTTGAATATTCTATCTAAATGTTAAATGTTATATCTAAATGTTAAATGTTTGTTTTTTATGTTATACATAAATGTCCTGATTCTACATACTGAGCTGAGACTAAATATTTATCTAAGATTTCTAAATCTGAAGCAAAGACCTCCAAGTATTTGTCAAGTTTTCGAAATATTTGGTGAAGATTTTTAAACCTCAAGCAAAGATTTGTAAATCTTGAGCAAAAATTTTGCTCGGACCTCTATAGCTCGGATTTCTAAATATTTAGCTAATATGCAAATTTATACTCCTGCCTGCCAGAAGTACCAACATAAAAGTTTGAGGAAGCGATCCAGCCAAGAGGGATTTTGAGAATATCAAACACAGTAAGCTACATTAGCCATTAAAAAACAAACGTACCAAGTGTTGTACTGTTGACGATCCTGTGGCCGACATCAAAGAATCAGTGCTTGAAAACTATGAATTGCGGCCAAAGCGGCTTGGCTGGCCCACTCAGAAGTACCAAAACAAAAGTTCGGGGAAGCAATCCAGCCAAGCTGTTTTGGCCGCAATTCATAGTTTTTCAAGCTCTACATGTTTAGATTAGAATTCAAATGTGGTAAATGTTGTTGTTATTTGGAGTGTGAGCAACTTTACAAACAGGGCCTCATAGGACTCAGCCTAACTCCCGGAGGAGTCCTGTTGTAGATGTTTAGGTTTTGTTTCCATGTTTTTGAAAAGCTTTCTGTACCAAACTCAGTGAAGAAAGGTAGAAAAAGTTTTAACCTGCAGTTTTAACCTGCTTTTCATTACCAATGCCACTTAAATGACATTGAATGATTGAATGATTGAAAGCAGGATTTAGGGTTTTGCAGAGTTAGAAAACAATTTTCAACTGATTATTAGGGGGGATTTATTGCAGCTGGATTCTTAATGCAGCTACAATATATTTTCACTTTGTGTCTCCAGTCAGCTCCTAGCAGATGAATATATATTTTCATGTATAAATAATACTGTAAGTGTTGAAAGATTTGATCAGACCCTCTATTTAAGTACAAAAAGTAACAACAGTTGTTAAAAAAAAAAAGAAGTATTGAAATCCTACCAAAAAAAACTCTACTGTCATACAGAACTAACTTAAAGTTACAGTTGTGCTCATAGGTGTACATATCCTGGCAGGATTTATAATTCCTTGGCCATTTTTCAAAGACTGTGTCATCAAGCTTTTCTTCAACTCATGGTTAGTGGTTGGGTTTATTTATTTATTTTGAGAATTTAGACACAACTTAAGTCTCCTGGCCTGTTCAGGTTTGTCTGTCTTATAAAGTAGAAACTGTGGTGTCTTTATATCCCTACTTATTATGTGCAAGCCCAATATGTTAGGGCTCACATTTAAAAAGTTAGAAATTGCATCAAAAGATCCTGGTGGCTTTCAGAATGTCAGTGAAGCAGCTTGTGAAAAAGAAGTCTTTTATTGTCTAGAATAATTTGGCTGAGGTAATCTAACGGGGCTATGTAGGGAAGAGTGGGGTGAGTTGTACCGGATTTTACTGTAAGTGTCTTAAAAACAAGGGGATGATAGTTCACCCTCAACACAGCATTCTGAGAAAAATGCATCATCCAGCTGTTTAGAATTAGCGCCATGCTGCATAACTGTATAAACTCATAGGGCCTGATCTGCTAAGACCCGAATACTCATCGCTAAATTGTGAGTGCAAACTTAAAAAATGCACGTGCTAAAAGTGGGTATGTTGTGAGTGATCTACGAAGATAGTGTGTGTAGTTGATCACAGGTGCAGACTGACATATTTAAATGAGGATTCAGCATGTGCTGCTGTCTGTCTCCATGAAGAGTTTGAGAGAGAAGAGTGACTGCAAATGAAAAATGACGTTTGAAACTCTGGGGTAGGAGATTTAGGTGGAGGATTGTAATAATAGAGAAAGTCAAAATCATAGGTGGCTAACCCTCTCATGCGCACAAAATATCAACTGTACAACAGAAATCTGCCAACCTTCTGCGTTCTTGTGAAATAAAATCACAGTTCAGGACTTGGCTGAGATTTATTTTAATCTTCTACGTGGACATAACTGCTTTGATTGCGTACTGTCACCGTTCAGTTGTCTCATAAATTCAACATGAATGTTTAAGGCTTTTAATCTTTTTTGACGCCAGGGATACACCTGTAAAGTAACAGACGCGCTGTGATCTTACTTTAACTGTGAAGTCTTCAAACAGAAAACATAGTTTACCTTATATTTTGCTGCTGACATTATCATAATGTGCACATTCTGTCAGTTCTACAAAGAGATGAACTCGTCCTCATCCTCCCTAGCTCCTCATCTGGATATCTGGATTCACAGAATAACTACTGGACAAAAAGCTCTACACCCGTCTAATAATCTACATTCAAGTAGTGATGTGTTGTTCGTGAACGATTTGTTCCAAATGAACGAACCATCTGGGTGAACGAACTGAATTGAATCACAAGATTTGGTCATTTATGAACTGTAGTTCCTTTCCTCTCCCCTATCTCTTGTGTCTGTCTCTCTTCACCATTATTCACCCAAACCTTCCCCCCTCACCCATTTATGTCAATGGTAGTAATGACTTAACAAACAGGACTGAATCGGTTTGAAGTCTTGTGTGGCTCAAGTCCACCCCTACATCTCCCTCTTGTGTCAGCAAAATTCAGGAAGTAGTAAATATTTAGGTGTCGCGAATATATATGTTTTTTATAGCTGCTTGCAAACGGCTTACATATCCATATTTACTCAGCTGATTGTTTTAAAATC
The DNA here is from genome assembly GCA_008086565.1 of Thalassoma bifasciatum. Classification (NCBI taxonomy): domain Eukaryota; kingdom Metazoa; phylum Chordata; class Actinopteri; order Labriformes; family Labridae; genus Thalassoma; species Thalassoma bifasciatum. The sequence goes on from RPOG01000531.1 coordinate 275,601, forward strand.
TGTTATGATGGTCTCAACACGTTTAGTTCATGAACGAGTTACTGACTGACTGACTGAAAGAACGAATCACTTTACTGAACTAATACTACTGATTCATTTCACTAAAAAGAACTGCTTTGCCCATCACTACATTTCAGAGCACTAAAACAGAAAAAAAAGCTTTTTTGAACAATTTAATTAATAATTAAATTATTACTGAGAGGGAGAGAGAAAGAAAGGATTCAAATCATATTGTAGGCTCCATTTTTTTTTTTTTTTAATTTATAAGGGTTTTTTAAGATTTTTTTTTTTCTTAGACCTTCTGGGCTGTGGAGATGTCTAAACATTTGTCTGCATTTTGTTGTATTTGACTGCAGCTGTCTGTGCATAATGCTGTTCCAATTTGCACCTGCCTTACACACCTGTCAAATATAGACGCTAAAACAGTGACCGCAAACCATTTTCAGGTTTGATAAATCACTTTGTCTGTGCTAAATGATCACATCTGCATCTTCTCCTCCTGGTGATCTGCATGGACTCTGCATATTTATGAAGGTAGATGCACTAAATGGATCGCGTGTGCTGTTTTGCTCACATGAGAGACGCAATCCACATCTGCATCCTGTTAGTAGATGCTTTATTTATGTAAAGCAATGCTTAACTATATTTTGAACAATTTTGGAACTAACCTAAAAACTCTCACACAATCTAAGCATCTGGTACTTTGGGGGACAGACGTGTATGTGAGTGTTTGTTTGTGTGTGTGTGTGTGTGTGTGTGTGTGTGTGTATGTAATGGGGGTATGAGCGTGGATTTTAGAGATGTAGTGGATGAAGTACCCAGAAAAAGTTCCACTGTAGTGATCCTTAAAGAGCCAGACAGCGTCACAGTAAGTCAGGCTCAGCAGACCCATACCAACACCACACCAACAGTTTCTAACTTTAATGCTCAGACACAGAGAAGAGTGCTCCCTCTCTCTCTCTCTCTCTCTCTCTCTCTCTCTCTTTTTCTCTCTCTCTCTCTCTCTCTCCCTTTGTCTGTGTCCATGTGTGCATAGTAAATTAGTACAATTGGCACATGCACTATTATTTTTGCTTCATATTTCAATGTTTTTCACATTTTGTTGCTGCACAAGCTTCAGCGCACTATAAGCTCTGATAGAATCTCATTAGGGGATAATATATTGATTCATGCAACACAATTTCAAGTGTAAGGACATCTAAAAGTCTCAAGGCAAGTGTTAGACCTCACATGAATAAGTATCAGGTCTCTGGAAAAAAACTCCATCATGTGTCAGGCTTTAAATATAATTGCTTCATATTACATAGTCCAAAAAGCCCAGGACCAAATGTCCTCAGACCACAGTTCCCAAGAATAAAAAGCCTCAGCCTATACAGCTACAGACCAAAACGCCTTAGACTAACAGCCCTGGCACAAATTACAAAAAAGAACAAACAAAACAAAAACCTTCAAAACAAACAGTCAAGGACCAAAAAGCATGAGACTGAACAGCCTCAGACCAAAAAGTGTAGAACAACAATGAGAAAATTTGTGTTATTGGTTCAGTGTCACTGTAAGGATAATACACCCATCACAAGCACGATAAGTAAAACGAAGCTCAGCTCCATAACCAAAGAGGCCCAAAAACACAAAGCCTAAAATGCTATTTTGAGTATCTCTCCACAGCATGGCATTGATGCACTCTCAGAGAACACAATAATATTAATGATAAAATGAAAATTAAATTATTGAAAATTGTTGGTTTCTCTGTGTTTTACTACTCCCAAATGTAGATTATTAGACATGTATGGAGAGCCAGAGCTGTTCTCAGGCAGTTGTTCTGTATGGACAGAAATCTAAAGATCCTGATGAGGAGAGAGGATGAAAAGCTTTGCTGCAGACCACAAACTGACCTTTTGTGTTGTAGCTGCCAAGTTTTAAGATAAGGACATTTATTTTGCATTTCCAGAAGTTTTCTTTGCATTTTTTTCTTGACTAAATTTGGATGTGGATGTCTTCTTCTTTTATCAGAATTTACATCTGGCTGTGTGCAGAGTAAGGTTCTGCTGCTAAAGCACACAGGTCAGAAAAGAGTTTGGGTCAGTGATGTGTGGCTAACATTTTCCGTCCAAATGAATTTTTTCCTTTGAAAAAAAAAAACTCAAAATACATAAAAAAGACGATATGTATGTTCTACACCTTCCCTACACTATATAAAAGAAAAAAAAAAGAAAAAAAAAAAGTTGAAAGCACTGGCAGCAAAGTTTCCGAGCAGATACTGTAAAATTACAGTAATTTTCTAATGTTTTGTGTGTTTTGTGTAACAATGTTTACTGCAATTGTGCGATATCCATTTGGAAACTCTGCTGCCAGTGCTTTTTCTGTTCTTTTTTTACAGTTCTTTTGCAGTGCAGGCCAATCTCTGTAATTTCATGGTATAAAGTATTTATTTTAGGAAAAAGTCAAATCTATCTACAGTAATTTCCTGTTAAATTACCCATGTATTTCCTTACCAAACCCTGTCACCACAAGTGGGGAGGGTACACAGTGGAAATAAGAGCCTGCTGTACATGATCACAATAAACAGATCACACAAACTGTCTGTATTGTAATCATGTACAGCAGGCTCTTATGTCCACTGCGTGGCCTCACTCATGGTTACAAGGGTTGGTTAAAGAATTCTTTGCATTTTCACTTTATTGAAGGTGTTTGATCATAATATGTTAGGAAAAGTCTGTAAAATAATAGTGTTTTCCTGCAGAACTCTGCAGGACCAAGTATTTCAGTTACATTTATTCAGTTAATCTACTAAGTCTCTTCATTCAGATATCGTGCAAAATATAACTTACTTATACTCATTTTCAAAAGTTTGTTTGACTTAATTCCAACATTTTAAATTCTACTCAACATTTTTGAGTGTAAAAATATTTTGCCTTTCAAGGCCGGAATTTTTTTTAGAGTGAAAGATGTGCTAAAATCAGGATACATACTGTTGGAGGACTAAGTGACCAGTGATACAAGAAGAAAGCATTTGCAGGAGGAAGCAGTGTTCTCGAACTGGAAGTGTTATGGTTATAAAAAATCAGTTTGTTGTAAAAGCACAACAATGATTGCAACTGTGAGTGAAGATAGAATGGATGCAGTGGCAGGTGTGAATTAAATAAAATGATAATATTTCTATAAAAAGGCCATGCAGAATGACTTGAACTCTGATTCACAGCACATTGTACCCTGTGGACTTTTTTTTCTTAAAAAAAAACAAAAAAAAAAACAACCAATGGTAATCTCCATTTTCCCAACAAAGTTTGTATAAGAAATATAATTAGATCACATTTAATGTAAACATAAATTTGATATTAAAGAAATATGTAAAATTACTCTAGAAATAAACAACAATAGTGTAATGTATCATGGTTAAGAATGAAAGACTGGATTGACAGAAGTTTGAGCATTCCAGTTGTAATTATAACTTCACTGTTGGATTACTGAGTCCCATGTGGAGCAGAAAATGATTCTGCAGCAGACACTCCAAGAAGCAGGATCATATTTCTGTTGTTCCTTTTATTTCAGACTCCTGCGGTGAGAGTTGTGACTGGTTTGCTGAAATTCATGTGATCGTCATGGTAAAGATGATTTGTTTGATTCAGAGATGTTCTGATCCTGGTACTTAGTATTCTACAAAAATCTATTTAACTTGGTTCTGTGCTCTGTTTATAACAACCAGCTAGTGCATTTCTCATTAATGCCAGGACTGTGCACTTTTGTTTAGCAGGAATTAAAAAGCATGAGGGGAGATTTGTACTCTAATGAGGTTTAGGTTTAATTGTTGCATAATTGCTCAATGCTGATACATGCAGATGAGGAAGCTGAGTGTAGCAAAGACGAAGTAGTATATCTCTGTATCTTACTATAATCATGAGGGCTGTGGGAAAGGGAGCATGGAACAATTTCTGCTGCGTGTCGTGCTGCCTTTAATGACTGTTTATCAATGTAGGAAAAAAGCACATCAAACTGACATGTCACCTTTACATCACTGTTAAAACAATATCACCCTTAGAATCCTTAAAGAGACGTTCATGGAATAGAAGTCTTTTGAGCTTCATGTAAGAACTCAATGATGGAAATAAAATTAGAGTTATATAAGGACTATTTGGTAACACTTAAAATAAATTAGTCAAAATAAATATCATCTCACAGTGGTTTGTTCGGAGGAATGGCTTTGTACTCTCTTCTGATATGTAAATAATTCAGGAGATCAGAGTCCCTTTGAGATAGAAGAAGAACTTCATAAATTAGAATACATATTTCAATAAATTACTTTTTCACCACAACTGTTTCTTTGATTCATTTGAAATGTAAATTGTTTCACATTTATTAACCCTGTGGTGCATAGTGGTCACTACAGTGGACACCTATTTAAAAGTAACTTACTCCTAAATTCAGTGGTTCATGTGGTGGAAATTCATATTAGCCTGTGTCAGGATATTTTTATTCTTCTTAGGGCCTGAAAAAATGTTTTACATTTTTTTTTCCAATTTTTTTTTTTTTTTAATTTATAGACAAATATTTGAGGGTAAAACAGCGTAATAACTATAAATTTTTCAGTCTTAAAATGGATGAAAGAGAGTTAAAATGTTTTGCAAAGCAATAAAAAAAGATTATTTATGAAATTACCAAAAAAAAAAAAGGAAGGAAGTCAAACAAAAAAATAACTCATATTTACATTAACTTCACACTGTTTTAAGTTAAATGCTCAGTTACAATTATTTGAAAAAAAAAAATTGGAAAACTTTTTTTCATGCTTTAAGACAAATAAAAACACTCAAGGGAAAAATCCTGACACTGACTTTCATAATTCATGCATCAGAGGGTTAATCAAATCGAAAGTATTGATAGTAATATGTGACAACACCTCATTTAGAAAAGAAATGTTCACTATCTTGCTAATTGGAGCATGCTTGTATCCATTGCTATGACTGATTGGTTGGTATTTGAAGATTAGATGATGTGAAGAAATAAAAGGTGTGTCAGACCAGTCTCTTAGTTTGTTCTCTTAGATCTTTAATGTGTGCAGTGATGTTCTCTGATTTAAAGCTGATGGTAGCTGACAGTAGGTGTGAGTAACAAACCCAGTCCACAGCTCTGACGGACATTGTGGAGAGAGATTAGAGAAGCCATAGACTGTAAGTGTGATCTGAGACAGGTGTCTAGTGAAGAACCAAACCCATGGTTTTCTCACTGCCAGCTGCAAAATGACACATTATGAGAACTTGAAATTTTAGCACTTCTAAAGATGTAAAATAATCCTCTGGGTATCTTTGATGATGTAACAGATTTTATCCCTGAAAGTACATTGCAGTGTAGGGAAAGCAGTCCATCTCCTTTCTGCTGATGCTTTGCAGGATTTAGCTTAACAAAAGCTGGTTCAGACACTGATAATCTTCAACATGTTATCCTAATACTTTACAATGTATGTTGATAAGAAAACATTGTTTGATGTTCTCAGTGGCAGTGTTTGTCATCAGGTTGCCTTGGACATTAGTAAAATTATCCTGTGACATAGGATAAATGATCACAGCCGTACAGACTCTTTCAGTGGATATGCTGGAGCCTTCTGGAGAAACTTGTGGGAGATTATCTGCTCCCTCTTTTTGCTAAGCTGTTTCATGTGCTCACACTTAAGAAATTAAACTTTTGAACGATGCAACATGATGTGTCATTAATGTTTCATGATGATAATAAAGCAGCTGCACAGGAGGAGGTAGAGCATAGCCTGCAGAAGGACGACAGGGGGGAAACAGAGGAGGGGAAACAGGTGCAGATCCCTCATCCCAGAAGTCATCAATCTTCCACTGAGGTGGAACAAGGCGAGCTGCCCCACTTTGAGCCACACAGAAACTCTCCAGGCTGCCAAAGCTACGCTGTCTTTCATTTCCATACATCAGCAGAGCTTACTCCATGAGAGCAGGAGCAATTTAACAAAGAAATGAAGATGGATTTTAGAGATGGATTTTTCTATTTTTGGCTGTCAATCTGCAAAGCTGCTAAAAAGGTGGGATTGACTGTCATCAGCATTGAGATGTCAAAGTGGTTCTGGTCAAAACAATGTCTCATCCTCAAAGAACAAGGAAAAACACTAAAGACACACCTCTGTGTTGTAACTATGATGTAATCACAAGGAAAACAACAAAGATGTTTCTGTGAAAGTAAAAACACTTTGGAAGGTAGGAAAATGCACATGGCATCCTCCCCTTCAGTTCCACAAAATATGTTACATTTCATTGTACAGCACAGCCAAATTATCCAATCATATATTTAACTGTTGGACCCATCAAATGTGCACCTGTTTCTCCACCTCCATGAAGAACATGATCGTGGTCCCTAAACTGTTAAAACCTGTCAGGTGAACTTAATTATATGTCTCTCTCAAAGGTTTAGAGATGCAGAGTAAACAGTCATGATTTTTTGCAGTGGTTGTCAACTGGTGTGTTGCCAGGACCCCCATCACCCCTCAATGACATGCAGTGACCCAAAACAAGGTCAATTTTCAAGTGCTCAAAATCATTTCATGAAAATACAGCAGAGTTTTAACCTAAGAAAATAAAGAATATAAAGTGTACTAGTTTTTACGGTTTCATTCTGCAACAAATGCAACAAAACCTGGTGATAGTGTTACTTTCAGAGTGGTAGAGACCAGTATTGATCTACTGTTCCTCAACTTAAATCATGTGATAATTTAGAAATGAATTTTTAATTGGACTTTCCCTGATAAATTAATGTTGTAAAACATCTACAGCTCGCACACTAATTGTTGTGCTCCTATGAAAATCTTTTCTAGGTTCTTATGTGTCAAACACCTGCAAAAACTCTGATATCAGTACCTTTAATTTCAGTCAGAAAAACCTCTGGACACTTTCTTGACGCCTCATTTACCTGATGAAATAAATTTCTGACTTTCAGTTTTAAAATAATTCTGGACTTATCATTGGCTTTTTTTAAAAAAGCACAAGGATCTTTTTGGCAAGAATTTAGTTGAACAATTTTCATATTTCAGAATTATGCAAACTGCACCTTGAAAGATTTGCAGACATATTTGTTTTGGTCTGTAAAATGTGTTCAAAAGGAAAGTAGATTAAAGAAAGAATGTTCCATGAATGTTTGACCTCATCATGCTTTTGGAAATGTTTTTTTTTTTTTTTTTTTACCTTGGTCTTGGTCTTGCTTTGGTCTTGCTGCATTCTAGTGTCAGGAAAATCTTGGTCCCATACAATGTGGTCTTGAACACAGCTCTACCTGGTGACACGAAACCGAAAGATTTTTATCTTCCTTTGTCCTTAATTTAAAAAAGTCCATATCTGTATAGTAGCTTTCATATTTGTGTGTGAATAGTGTGAGTAGAGAGCACTTTGCTGCACAAAAGAATCCCCTTTAGGATAAAAACAAAGGGTTTCTTTCTTTTTTGACGGTGCAAAGTCTCTTTCAGTTTGAGGTGAATTTTTACATTATTGTTTCAACATGAATACTTTCCCTCATGGTAACACTGATGCTGACATCTCATCTGTTGAATATGTGAACTGTAGATGAAAGGCAGACCTGTACTCTCACAAATGCTTTGCAGGGGTCTTAACAACGTTGGTGTGTGTTCCAGGACAGACATGTTTTGAAGCACTGTGTGAGATACAGGGGGGTCTCAGGGGGTCTGTGTCCATACCTGCCAACACTCACAATTCATGCTGGACTCTTCTGCTTTTTGACCTATTATCCCGCTGAACTCCTTATTTCTCACAGTTTTCTCCAGATTTTTCATTGTGACTTTTCACAGCGGGATCAAAACACAGCTTATTTTTGAATGACTGGCATCTACAAATATACACCTTTGAATGGGGCTTCAAAAATCCCTGATTTGACAACAACTTTTGGAGGGTATTACTTGTGGACTAGTTTACTCCATGCTGTGCTTGACTTCAGCCTGATACTGAAGCACCAGTTACGGTGGACCCCATGATTGCAGCTGAGTTTTTCGGACACTATTTTCAAGCAACCCAATGAATATAATGTCCCTTTTCCACTGACCCGTCTTGGCCCTACTCTACTCGCCTCTACTTGGTTTGTGTTGCGATTCCACTAGCGCGGTACTACGCGTCAGACACCAGTTTTTAGTACCTACTCTACTAAGAGGTGATGTGAACGGACTGCCGGTCACTCATTGGTCAGAGAATGTGAAGCTTCTCTTTCTGACTCTGAACAAATCACTTACAAGAGGCAAACAAATAAGTCAGCTACGGGTGTTTAATGACATTTAAACCCAACGGCACAGAACCAGACTGAATGAAGACAAAATACCACCTGAAGATGCACCTTCATGATTCCTAAATAAGTTCAAAGTCCTTTTTAAATGAAAAAAAAGTTAACAGCAAAGATAGTTCGGTTCAAAGAGTCTTTTAAATTAAATCAAAGTTCATCGCTGCAGGAGCGATCTGTCTGCCACGAGAGTCTTTAAGCACCAATCAGTCCATTAATCCACAGGGAACCAAAAAGGAAAACCAGTTCAAAGAAGAATGATTGATCAACAAAAAATCTCTGGTATACCAGGCTCAAAAATCAAAAATTAAAGTGATCTCACTGGATCCAGGGAAGAGTTGATGTCAGGAAGCAGCTCCTTCATTTTCCTCCGTGTGCAGCAGCTCGAGGCTGTTGTTTACCTCCGTTGTCATGACGACCGACATTGAGCCGCTGTATTACTTTAATGAAATCTTTTGAAAGCTTTTTTTTTTCCTTTAAAGACCACGGTGGCATATATGTTAGTACAAAATTATGTTTGTGTCACGTTATAGATGAACATGCACGCACTTCTGCGCAGCACTTTAGCGCAGCTGTGTTATAAGATCCACGCCCACCGTGAGTCTGTAGTCGGGCTAGTGGAAAAGCTAACCAAACCGTGTAGAGCTGAGTAGAGTAGAGCTGAGTAGAGTCAAGTAGGGCTGAAATGTATGGTGGAAAAGTGCCATAACTGACAGAAACTTATACTGGCACATGTTCACCATGCTGCTGCTGCTAGAGTCAGAGTTATCATATGTATAGTTTGTCCACCTGTGATGAATTTTGGCTGATCAAAAAAAGGGTTGAAAGACTGAAGTGCAAAACTCTTTGGTTGGAAGGAAGCGAGACGTTGTGACACTAAGGTTTGATAAAAAATATATTTTACATTTTGTGGACTCTGGCACATCATTCCACTCACATTTTAATGTCTTAAAACAATACAGATCTGCGAACGATGTTTACCTGCTCTCAAACCTGAGCAGTCCCTAGATTACTCCTGCTCGAAGTGTTTCAGTCTCTCCAGATACAGAACAAACCCTACATCTTTTTTGTGTTTCATGTTTACGCTGAAGCCCTGTTTTAATATCTTACTTGTCACAGGTTGACTGAAATCACGTCTCAGACTGACATATTAGGCAACACTCCCTTTGGGTTTAACTGTTGGTCTATCTGTTTATGTGATATTGAGTCTTTGAACTCTCAAACAAGCTGGAATTTCTTTTTGAACTAGCTTTTGTATTAGCATCTTCATTTAGTGAAAAATACACACACGCACACACACTCACACACAAAGAAAAAATCATAAAGATGAAACAGTGACAGTATGAAAACAAAACCAAACCACTATTAACTAAAAATTATTTTGGGCATAAATAGCAAGATACTATATATTTCACATAATCACATCAGACAAGAAGTCCATTTTGTGGCTTACAAACTATCATCGGATAAAAAAATGCTGCATGCTAGTTAATACATTATCTGCAGAAAAAACAGCAACAATGAAGCCGAACTCATCTACCATGCCAGTAATTATATGTATTCTCATTTATAATCAATAGTAATTAATAATTCTCTTGTCTTCCTAGCATTATTTTGATTATGTTCATTTCTTTGCATTCCCACACATGCTGAAAAAAATGTGCTTTTATGTGTTTTACATTCAATCCAACCATTAGGAAGGGGAGTATGGATTTATGAAGTCTAGCTAGAATCATGTAGGATTGTGTCCTTAATGTCTCTCTTCCACACTTGTAGTCTGACAAAAGAGGATCTAGATTATTTAGAAACTAGCAATCCATAAAGTAAAGTAGTCTGCTCTTTACAATGGCAGTGAAATATCACTTTTCATTTCAGTTAAAGGTAGTCGAGCCATTTGTTGAGTGCAGGATGCAGCAATAACTCATTGTTCCATATTGGTCTGAAATATGATCATGAGGAGTTTTCTCTACATCGTTGCCTCACGTTGTACAAAACATTGATTATATTTGACACAAATGGGTCTGTGATTTGTTCTCTGAGGTATTTAACATTGGCAGGGTACAGGGACAGATTGGGACTGAAAAAACAAACTTTTCTGTACTTGAATACTTTCAGCTCCAGATAAATAATTGATTCAGATTTATTCATCTGACTGAATGTATCATATGACTGCTTCAATAGATTTCTTCTTTTACAACTACGAAGATCAATTACAATTTAAATATAACATGAACTAAAGTTGAAGGTGACATAATCTTACTTTCATTTCCATTTATCAACTACCTGGATATTGTTGGTCGTGTGGAAAAGACTCTGGCTGTTTTCGAATATGCCTACGACATACTACATTCTAATACAGTATGTAGGAGGCACTGCATACTGCATTCTGTATTTGAATGAAGTATGTAGCATGACAGTTCTGTTTGGTCTGTTTTGTAGTTTACTACTCTGTTACTTCCAGTTTGAGGAATATGAGAGAAATTGATTTTTTTCTTGACATAATTATTATTTATTTTTATTAAGTTATATCAGGGAAACTTAATAAACATTGAATCAATAAATTCTCCGGAAAGAAACCTCTAAAGTTTGGAGGAAAAAGTTAGGATTTTCGGGTTTGAAAAGTCGCAAATATATCGTACAGAACAGGATTAAAACACAGACGTCCTCTGCAGTTATTATAAATGATTGTAGGTCCAAGCCCTTTAAACTGCATTAGTTTTACCAGGAGACCTCTGATCTTTTGTAATAACTGCAGAGGAAGTGTGTGTTCAAATGTGGATGTTTATTGCAGCAAAATTCATCATATTTGATTTTCAATATTATTCCATATGTTATTCATTGAAAAATAATCTGGAGTGGATTGACTTTTTGTATTTAGAGATGATGGAAAAACTGTTTCTGATAATGCAGGTATGATTTCAAATATGTTAATAGGATAATGATAACATAAAATATAAGTACCCCACTTATTTCTTATTATTTGTTCCACTGCTTCGCCCAAACTTTCTCTGGTTTCCGTCATTTTCAATTCAGACCTGCGGCCAGGTGCTTTGCATTGTGGGAAACAGTACGCCAAGTAGACTGGTCCGATGCATACTGAGAAATTTTCCCAGATCAGTAGGTCATCCGGGTATTTTTGCCATATGGCAACTTTCGCATTAGTTCGCATCCTGCATACTGCATACTGGATTATGGGCAAATGAGTACATACTGCTAGTATAGTATGCAAATTCAAAAGCAGCCTCTGTTAGTGACTTCTGTCTCTGAGCCTAGGCTCTGATTGTAGTTTGAGAAATCTCTTCCTTCCTCTGTTTACTTTGCAGAACAGAGTTTTGGTGAGTTTTGAGATGTTTGTATATGTTTGTGGTGACACTGCAGGACCTTATTTGTTTTCTGAAAATATTCCAGCTTGCAGTATTTTGGTATTTGGCCGTAAAATAACACCAAACGAAGCTCCTACAAAACAGAACTAGAACTTAAGCATGTTGTCACGTTCATTTCGCGTTGTAAACAGCTATGGAGGAATCATGCAAGGATCACACAGGCAGCAAAGCAAGCCAAAATAAGCAACTACACTGTGCCACCTGCTGGAGCAGAGTGTGAAACAGTAGATTAGCAGGGAGAAAAAAAAGGATCAGGTGATGACTTTGTGATGAGTAGCTGTCAGCCACCGGTGTCCTGGAGTACCATCTGTTCTTTCATCCTCCAGATCACAGAGGTGACCTTTCTACCCCTGTCAGAGTATATGCACGTGTTCAATCTTAATTTTAGGTCTTAGTGATAGAGATTCAATATCTACCCTTGCTGATGACACACAATTGTGCTGTCAAGTAAAACCACTGAAAGTAAGGGAGACTGAGACTTTATTTATCATAAGGTAGAATTTAAAAAGAAATAAAAGTAAAGAAAGAGGTAATGCAGGCCACACAGTCTATAGCCAGGCAGGCACTGTGCCAGTCATACATTCATGGTGTAAATGTATCATTGAGGTATAAACAGTCTGGTAGTTAGCTTCATGCTGTTTTAATTTTCATATCATTTTTTTTTAATCCAAGCACGTTACATTTTTAGAATCTAAGTTAAGAGAAAATAAAAATTAAAGGCTGAAGACGTTTGATGAGTTTTGTCTGTGAACTTTATCATTGAACAGCATTTCAGTAAAAATACAGAAAGAAGGTGAAACAGTCTTGGGAGCAGCTCAGCGCTCAGTCTCTGCAGATCTGCTAGCCCAGGCCTGCTTACCAAAACAGTTCCAAAATTATTTTAAAAGAGAAACATCTTGAAAAGAAGTCATATTCCATGAATTCCATTTTAGAACTTTTGTTCACAACCTTTCAAGTTGTAAAAAATTAAAAAATAAAAGACATAAAAAGAATGTATGAATATATGCAATACTTTTTTATATAAATATCTGTTTTTATATACAGTTGTGCCTATAAGTTTACACCCCCTCCAGAAGAATTTTCTGATATTTTGGCCTTTTCTCAGAAAATATGAATGATAACACAAAAACCTTTCTGTCACTTATGGTTAGAGGTTTGGTGAAGACATTTATTAACAAACAACTGTGTTTACTCCTTTTAAATCATAATGAAAATAGAAACTTCAAAAATTACCCTGTTCATTTTTTTATACACACACACTGATTACGAGCTAATAGATCACAGGTGAGGATGGTTACCTTTAGGAGACATTCAAACACATTTGTGTTCATTTTTGTGCATTTATCAGGACAAAACCACCAGAGTTGTGTAAACTTGTGAACAGGGTCATTTTTGACGTTTCTGTAGTCATTATGATTTAAAAAGAGTAAACTGTTTTGTTTATTTTTCAACAAATGTCTTCACCCAACCACTAACCATGAGTGATAAAAAGGTTTTTGTGTTATCATTCATATTTTCTGAGAAAAGGCCAAAACATCAGAAATTCTGCTGGGGGGCATAAACTTTTGGGCACAACTGTGTATACACACACACACACACACACACACACATATATACATATATATACATATATATATATATATATATATATATATATATATATTCATCACTGCAATACCCCATGTCAATATTCTGTACATACCCATGAGTTTAGAGCCCTTGTATTTCCTTTACCTTTTAAAGTAATGTCATACTTAAGAAGGAACTGCAACACAACTCAATTACCAAATGCATTGTTGTGTAATATGTGCAATGATAACAAAATAAGTCTAATTTAAAGTCTATTCAGCTGTTTGCTCCTGCATTGTTTTGTGCCAATGCCAAAAAAAAAAAAAAAAAAATTAATTATGAAATGCAACAAATAAAGAAATGCGGTTTGGGTTTGATCATCTCTCTATTAGGCCTTTATGTCCTTTGCATGTTTTCATATGAAAGCTGGATGAAGTGTTATTCAAGTGAACTTTGCTTCTTTACTTTAGAAGTTGGACTGGCAAAGACTTTGCAACACATTTTGAATATCACATGTCTGTCATCAGCAGAACTAATGCTGGAAATCTCTATTACTTTTTTATATCAGACCAAGCTCCAGAAACAATGAGTTGGGAGAAGGGCATGATTGAAATCTAACTTCAATAAACAAGAGCTTCAGTGTTGTGTTCACTGACCTGACTGCTCCTGTAAATCTCAGTCTCTCTTGCTGCACCCCTGTGGTGAGCTACATGGGAAAGAAATGCAAACTATCTTTGATCATATCAGCATGAAGTGATCACAGAGCTTTCCCAGCGTGCAGGCATGTTCTTCTTCACAGAGTGAGCTGTCCCTGCTTAAGAATGCACAGCATGTCCTGCATGCAGCTCCTCCACTGTAGCTGTCACTTCTTTAATTGATTTAAGAGGAGCTCCCCAACCCCCCTCAGCACACTGCCTCAACTCCACGTTAAACACTGAAGAAATCCTCTAATTGATGGAATCCACAACAGGCAAGTCCTACAGAGACTTCAGAAGAGCATTCTAGTGAGGAGTGATCTCTCTTTTTATTCAAGCAGTCTTAGTATGAGGAGTGGTGCACTTACCTCTTACAAGCCTCTCAGTGTTCCTCTGAGCCGCTGTCGAGTAGAAGTCCAAATATTTCCAGTAAGTCTGTGTGCGTTGCTTTCTCTTCGTCCATTAGTTCACCCTGTTGAACTAAGAGCTCGCTTCATCTGCTCTTATTATCCCTCCTCCCTTCTCCTCTCTGAGCTCTCTCTCTTCCCTCTAAGTCCCTCCCTCTTCCAGCTTTTTCCTCTCTTACACTCTCTGAGCCCCCTCTCTCTATTTTTCACCGTATTTCCATCCAGTCTTCCTTATCTTTTACTCTCTGGGCTCAGTATTCAGTATTCAGGCTTTTCTGAAGAGGCAGAGAAGAGTAAGCGGCATTGTGACAAAAAATAAACGTCACTCTCAACATTCAGATGAGATCTTATTTTAAGTGTGACAGAGATACTTTTGAGAATGTGCAAGAATTTTTAAACTAAAGACCCCTTTCCTCTCTTATAGGGGTGGTGTAAGAGGCTACGTCACCTTTTTCACAGCATGAAGTGTGTAAATGTTCACCTTTTCCTTAAGAGAAGTTTCCTCTCTCATCCACAGATTTTAACAACAATAATAATAATAATAATAATAATAATAATAATAATAATAATTCATTTTATTTAAGGTGCTTTTCAAGGCATCCAAGGACATAAAACACAGTTAATACATAGTTCAAAACACTTACCTGTTATAAATAAAAATGTAAAAGTTAAAAAGAAATCAGTGGTCTTGCAACACAAAGACACAACAGGACTTCTGATGCCATCTTAACCCTTGAGGCACCACAATAATTTCAATACAATATTCAGTTTTGAAACCACAATTTAAAAAGGTTTTAGCTTGAAAATGGTTTGATATAAAGGTGTACTGTAAATGAGAAAAATCACCAGTATGACCCAAAGTTTATGATGAGAGGAAATGCACTTATCTAATTAGCATATTATGACATCACCAGGGAGTTTTTAGATTCCCGCTATCCCCCTTGCAGTGTTTTGACCACCTCTGCTTCACCCTGTACGTCCCTTCTGGCCACGATGGAGCAGAGCATTGGCTCTGGTGTGTGCTGCTTGTGAACTGTCATGACGATTGGAGTCCCTGCCACTACGCACAGCAGCAGTGTCACTTCTTTTTTTTCTTTCTTTTTTAAGTTATTCTTTGGGGCTTTTCATGCATTTAATTTTAATAGAGGAGGACAGTGGATGTCTGGTATCTGTGTGTTGTTTCAGTTGTGTGGAGGATCGTCAACTTCATCGCCAGTCAAACTGACTGTCATGAGACCCCCCCCCCCAGTGTCAACAGTACATGTGGATGATGCTGTGAATACAAACAGTAGCCATGTTTGTATGTTTTTAGCCTTACTATGATATTATTTTGGTGTTTTCTTACCCCTTAGTGGGGCATGAATTGTACTGCAAAATAAATATGATGTGCTGATGACCAGTTTTGAGTCTGTTTTTGTGATTCAACCTCAATCATATGTTCATGAATCAGCTGCGCTCATGTAAGTCAGCAGTGTCGTTTTGGAGAGAGGAGTACACTGCAAAACAGAAATCTAAGCAAATCATTATGTCTTATTTGTAGTAAAAATTGTCTTGTTGTTCTTAATTTGGGCCACATTCACCAGACCAGGTCATACAAATGTCTTATTTCAAGTTTTTTTAAGACAAAAATGAGGTGTAAATTGCTTGTAACAAGTAAAAAAAAAAAACAGACAAAGTTTCTTGAAATTAGAAAGATGTCTTAAAACAAGAATCTTTTATCTTATCCCATTGGCAGATTTTTTTTTTTACTTGTTACAGGCAATTGATGCCTCATTTTTGTCTTTAAAAATCTTGAAATTAGACATTTTTATGACCTTGTCTAGTAAATGTGGCTCAAATCAAGAATGGTAACACGAATTTTACTAAAAAAAAGATATATTAACTTGCTTAGATTTCAGTTTTTGCAGTGTAAATGGAGTACTGGGGGGGATTCTACATTCAAATCAATGCTCGTTTTCCAGGATTGCCAACCCTGCCTTCAAATCACCTCGTTTAAAAGTGCTTTATGAAATTTGGTACATTTTCTTGCATTAGTTTTCGGGGCAGAGCTGCCACATCCAATATGGCAGACACACTGACATATCACAGCAATGGGCAAACCCACTCAATGTGGCGTCTACATTTATGTCTATGGTACCAGAATCAATCACGATCATACGTATGCAAAGCAGCTATGCATGCATGTGAGTGGCAGCGTTGCTTTGGAGGAGGGGAGGAGAGAGGGGGAGGAGAGAGGGGGAGGGTCTCGACGGAGTACTAGGGAGATGCACCTTTCAGATTCATGTTAGTTTGCCAGGACTGCCTGGGATACAAGTAAGATCACACTTTGTATCTGAAATAAAGGTCTTTTTTCAAAAATTCTCAAACAAGCCAAAAGTATGTCAACTGGTCCAATTGACAAACTTTTGTCTTGTTTGAGACTTATTATGACCTGGATGACTGAGAACATCAACAGACTTTTTAAAGAAATGGCTGCAGATTTGTCAGAAGTACTCCAGAGCCCATATCTTTGCTTCTGTTATGGCTATAGTGACATATTTGGTGTCAAAGTGCACATGTTGGAGGTTAAGAAATCCAATAGAATAGGTTTCACATTTAAAGACCAACAGTACCCCCACTTACCATGAAAATTAGGGCTAAATATGCACAATTACGTTTAAAAAAAGGAGTGTCATCAGACTAATTTCACTTGTCTTTTCCTAAAAAAAACTTTGAAGTTTTGTTTTTAAATGATGCAGCTGCTTCTGTACATTGTTTGTCCAGAATAGTATGAGATCACTTACCCGACAAGGCGACAGAAGCTGTGTTTATCCTTCACTCTGCAAATGATTGTTACAACTGTCTCAAGTCTTCATGCTAAGCTCAGATATTTCTGCTCCAGCTTTGCAGTTTTGTGACCAAAGATGAAAGATGATTAAACATACAAACAAAAAATGGAACGTATGGAAAGGGTTTTTGTGTTAGGACAACATTCAACAGACACTTTAAACAATTACATGGACAGAAAATGAGCAAATGCATTTTCTGTTCAATCTCTACAATTCTGTACTTAGCATATGATTTTTTTTCTCCTGTGCTCTTTGCCCTTTCTTTCTTTTGATTTTGCTTCCCCCCATATTATAACTCCCCCATCACTTACATCCGGCCATCCCCACCTGTAAATAGGATCCAGAGTGGCTGTCAGAGCTGCAGCTGTGAAAAATCCAGAGGAAAGGTTTGTTCCTTAGCCGTCTGTTTTCTTTCTCTGTTGGCTGAGACACTATCAAACTGCTTCTCCCTCGAGCTTTTTCAGAAGGGTTCTCTCCAAGCACTTATCACACACACATTCACTCACACTCACACACACACACACACACACACACATATACAGACACATACAGAGGGAGTTTTAGAGGTATTTCTGTTTTGACAGCCAGCACACAAACAGAAGCTGCATATACAGTTGTGCTCAAAAGTTTACATACCCCAGTAGAATTTACAATTTTCTGGCCTTTTCTCAGAGAATATGAATGATACTACCGAAACCTTTCTGTCACTACTCACTCATGGTTAGTGGGTGGGTGAAGATATTTACTAAAAAAAAAAAAAGGGTTTACTTTTTTTTTTTTTTAAATCATAATGACAACAGAAACTTCCAAAAAGACCCCGTTTAAAAGTTTACATACCCTAGTTTTTAATACCTTGGATTTAACATCAATAACAGCTTGAAATCTTTTGTGGTCGTTGTGGATGAGGGTCTTTATTTTCTTAGCTGGTATAACTGTCCATTCTTCTTGGCAAAAAGCCTCCAGTTCCTGTAAATTCTTGGGCTGTCTTGCATGAACTGCAGGTTTGAGGTCTCCCCTCTGTGGTTCAATGATATTGAGGTCAGGAGACTGAGATGACCACTCTAGAACCATCATTTTATTCTACTGTAGCCAATGGCAGGTCGACTTGGCCTTGTGTTTTAGATCATCATCATGTTGGAAAGTCCAAGTACTTCCCAAGGTTGCTCCAATATTTTTGTATAACATGCTGCATCCATCTCTCCATCAGTTTTGACCAAGTTTCCTGAGCCTTTGTAGTTCACACATCCCCAAAACATCAGTGATCCACCTCCGTGTTTCACAGTAGGAATGGTGTAACTTTCATCATAGGCCTTGTTGACTCCTCTCCAAATGTAACGTTTATGGTTGTGGCCAAAAAGTTCAGTTTTGGTCTCATCACTCCAAATGACTTTGTTCCAGAAGTTTTGAGGCTTGTCTCTGAGCTGTTTGGTATATTGTAAGTGAGATACTTTGAGTAGAAATGGCTTTCTTCTATCAACTTGACTATGCAGCCCATTTTTTTTAAGTGCCTCCTACGTGTATCTTGTAAAAGCTTTTTTCAAAGAGGTCTGCATTTCAGGTGCAGTTATTTGTTAGTCTTTTTCTGCATCCCTAACAATTTCCCTGGCATTTGTGGCTGAAATTTTTGTTGGTCTACCTGACCATGGTTTGGTTTAAACAGAAGCCCTCATTTTGTACTTCTTAATTAGAGTTTGAACACTGCTTATTAGCATCCTCAAATGCTTGGATACCTTTTTTACAACCCCTTCTTGTTTTGTGCAGTTCTATTAACTTTTCCCACGGAAATCCAGAGATGTCAGTGCAGCATCAAGTAAAGATGCATGTGTCTGTCAGGAGCTCAGAAACTCACTGACCTTTTATACGCACACACTGATTACAAGCTGATAGATCAAAGGTGAGGACATTGTGTGCATGTTATCAGGCCAAAATCACCAGGGTATGTAAACTTTTTATCAGGGTCATTTTGGAAGTTTTTGTTGTCATAATTTAAAAGAGTAAACTCATTTGTTTTTGTAGACATCTTCACCCAACCTCTAACCATGAGTGACAGAAAGTTTGTATATCATTCATATTTTCTGAGAAAAGGCCAAAAAAATCATACATTTTTCTGGTGTATTCAAACTTTTGAGCACAGCTGTACATGATGATGAAGGCATCTATACACAAACACACAGTAAAAAAAAAACAGTACTAGTAATAAACCAGACGTGTGGAAGGTGAACACGTAAACACACTCTAAAAGACAAAGCTGTGGAAGATGGATCCCCCCACCCCCCCACCCCCCTTTCCCCACCTCGTTAGAGCTAATCACTCAGTGGTGTCTATCTGGACCAATCTACAGTAGCCTGAAGTCTGAAAGTTCAAGGGACTGTTTTGCTTTTTGTGGTTGTGGGTGAGTGGGGTACTCGTCCAAAGTTGATTACAGCCACAGGTCACACATTCAGCTCTGACCCTTGTTTGTTGAGAAATCAACACAGCTAAAGACAACCACTCAACCATATTGTCAGTCTAATTTTAAGAAACTTCCCCAGCACCATTATTTTTCTATGCTGCACTCAACTTTCAGCACACTGAGCTGCTCATCAGGTCCATGACTCATGAGAGTTTATGGGTTTTGATGTTTCACATCTTGAGCCTTTATCCCATGGACTGTTAGTTGTTATAGAAAGAAAATAGGAGCAGAAAACTTTCTCTAAACACACTTCAACACTTTGATTTAGCTTTCCAGGTTTTCTGAGTATTTCTGAAAATTGTAGAAGGGAGATGTATGAAGGCTGCGTGAATCCTCTGACTCAGACAGATCCAGAAATCCTGATGGTACCAGGTCTCACCCCCTACAGCTGGAGCACTCTGGGTTCATAGACTCACCTGAACCACCAGGTAACCCAGGGTCTCTGCTGCTCTCCTGCTGACTCAGAAGTTTCCCGTCACTTTTTCTCAGTCTATTGAGTCTCCTTCTCCTTCTTTAAACTGCAGTTTGTCACAAGTGTTTACTTCTCCTTTAGGGTGGAAAAGTGGCTTTCAGGGTCTTTTTTCAGAGTGCACGCCATGACTTTCCACTTCACATGCATTCACACATAATTACTATCCATGTGTGGCCAGTGAAAAACATTCCACTATTACAACAGAAAGTGCTTAATACTGTCCCAAACTTATCATATAGGGACAGAAACACCAACCCAAAAAGTTTGCAGAAAGTTAAATCGCCGGTGCAAAAATCTGGCCTCTGCTGAGGTGCAGATAACATCCTGTGACATCACACACAATAAAGGGTGCTCTCCATGGTGCTGAAACAAGCTCTCCTATCATGTGTCTTTGTTCAGAAGCAGACTCACCACAAATCCTAAATAAACAGTTATGATCAAGAGGAACCAAGTCATTCCAAAGGCACAACTCAATCCCCTCATTCTGCAATCCTCATCTTAATTCAGAAACAACCACAGCACCTGAAGATCCTCCCCTGTCCCTGCACACAGGATGTAGAGGGTCAATGGGCAGATTTAATCCACAATGATGCAAAAGGCAGTGTATCGAATCGCTCAAGGCCATATAAGTCCAAGAAGAGAAGTGAGGAAAGACTATGTTCACGTAACTTGTTGCATTACGTGTTCAGGTCCAGGCCCAAGTTTGCTGCTGCAGGTTGCCTGTGCAGTCTTCAACCACCCTCCCCTGTTTCACTGCTAGCAAGTCTTGATGCTAGCTGACTAGCTGCAGCTGGTCCACTTACACTGATGTCATCACTGATGGCTCTTTGATCACTCTAAAAATATAAGAAACCTTGAGGATCATCTGCTGCTCAGAGAAAAACACTGAAATATGCAAAAGACAGTGATTTTATCTCTGTCCACTCAAAAATGAGGTGTTCAGGTGGATACCCAAATTAGGAATAAGTTCAGTGCATCACAAGCTGGGTCTCCATTGCAGTTTACCGCAAAATAAAAGCGATAGTCCTAAAATTTCTGCAAAGTATATTTGCACTTTGAACGTGTTTCCATTGAAGGTTGTTCTAGGCAGGAGCGCCGTAGCTCTCGTCAAATAACATCCCGCGAGATTTCGCCCTCATTTCAATTTCTATCTCCTTATATCACTCTGCATTCCTCTGTTGTTTGCTGTCTAGTATGGCCATCATGTTTGTGCGAGAAAAGTCTCCTCCTCTGTCCAAACGTAGCGTGCCATGTTTACTCACAGAGAAGTGATCATGTGACCAAAACGTCGGAAAAACCACCTCATGAAAGCGTAAAAACCTTTTTAGTGATGTTTTGGTGCTTTTTCAAAATTCAGGTGTTTCCAATACCAGTTTTTTATAGCGCTATTTAAATTTTTGCGCATATCCAAGGGAAATAGAAACGCACCTACAGTTACAACAGGAATATGAAGAATTTTTCTCATTATTTAGTACAAAGGTTTTTCTTTTGGTTTTTGTTTTTTTTGTTTGAAAAAGAACATTAATGAGAAAATAAAACCACACACACTAACATATCTTTAATTTGAGGTCATTTTAGGTAGGTTTTAAGTTTTTTTTTTTTTTTTCCAATTTATTAAATTATTTTAAGCTATCCCTGAATGTGTCATGCTTGGCTTTTAGGGGACGTAAGCTTCACCGAGCTCCCCCTGTGATTTGAACCATGCTCCTTTCACAGTTTTGTTGTAGTTTTGTCTTTTTGGAGCCTGCAGTCACAAACAGCTGATCAGTGCACTACACATATTTCGATGGACCTCCCGTATGCTGTCCTCACAGCATGTATTCCCATGTGCAGAGAGACAGCGAGTTAACAGTTTCAAAACTCTTCACATAGGACACAAGGTTTGCTTTTCTGGTCATTTACTGTAAAACTGAAACATTCAAGAGATAGAAGGAAAAGGAATCAATTTACAATACAAACTGACAATATAAACATTTACATATTTACAGATTTACCAAAGAAAAACTTCTGCAACACTTTTCAAAATACATTTACTAGAGATCAGGAGTTCTTCACTTACAGACAAAAAGTTTCCAAGGCTAAGCGTTGCAAAAAACATCAATCATGAAATAAAAACAGCCCTGATCATATCACCTCAGTCTCTGACAGCAATGAAAACAAAACAATGCTGGTGGGAAACATCAAAGATTGTCTATTAAAGATGTGCATCTGAAGTGTTCACTCTGACACAAATTTCAAAACTAAAACAAAACAAAACAAATTCAGTGCTTTCAATCCGAAGTTATTTCTGAGACCTAACTTTAAAGACAGCACATCCTGTATCAAATTATTTCCGGATATAATAGGCATACCCAAAAAGTTTCTTTGTAAGTAAGATCAGGGAGTGTGTTTAAAAATTCACCTCGTGTGACTTGACTGTTTAGTTAAATATATCCGGAAAATTTTACAGCTCCCTTTGCAACCAATTCCTCACTTGCTTTAGGTTTAGAGTAAGAAAACTACATCCTGGTCTGAGATAAAAGAGGAGCAAAGTGAAGTTATGAATGTTCAGAGGAGAAATAAGGATGTAGCCTGTCAGTGAAAATAAAAGCAGTCAGGAAGAAGTTAGATAAGAAAATAAAAGCAGCAGGAAGAGCTGAAATTTATCCCACTGGGCTCCATCAGAAAAGTAAGAGCTCTCTGATCATCTGCTTGGAAAAAAGGTCTGTAAAGAGGAGCAATGATCATTAAAATGCTGGGACACAATAAACACACAGATCTTTCAAACCCCAGTGAAGAGTAACAGGAGAGATACGCAAGAGAGAACATAGTCCATCCTGCTCCAACACTGGCAAACCCTGGGACACTAAACCCCAATGATCGACTACCAACCTGGGGCCTGTACTACGAAGCAGGATTGGCTCAGCCTGGTTCTCTTTCCGACATTTGCAGTCTGGATCATCTGTACTACGAAGCTGGATACCAACTCGCTTAGTTAGTCCTGGATTTTCAGTCTGGATCAGTGCGCGCTCACAGTAAAGAGGTGGAGTTTACAGCGTCAGACCAATCACAAACAGAGAAACAGGAGAAACCCGGCAGGGCAGCCTGTTTTACTATGGAGGAGCAGATAATTGTTCTTCAAAAATAATTATCAAATAAAATTTTCTTCACACACATCATCCAGAAAAAGAGCAACTGTTACTGCAGCAAAAATCAGGAAGGAATGCTGCAAAAATCACTGACTGTGT
This sequence comes from Thalassoma bifasciatum, assembly GCA_008086565.1. Lineage (NCBI taxonomy): Eukaryota > Metazoa > Chordata > Actinopteri > Labriformes > Labridae > Thalassoma > Thalassoma bifasciatum. The sequence goes on from RPOG01000531.1 coordinate 298,914, forward strand.
TACTACAGAATTTCAGTGGATTATATAACATTAAGTCACTGGACAGTATACTCTGATCATTACTTTCATTTTATCACAGCGCAGTGATCTGGGGCAGAGCTCTTCCTCAGTTCTTTTCCTTTGCTTTTTTTAATATTTTAAGTTAGGTCATTTTGAGGATCAGCTCCCTGTGTGAGCGTTTTTTTAATTTGAATATTTATTTCTCACTGTGACGGTGACGAGTAGTTTTGGATCCATGTTCCTGCAGTTACACTACAACCATTATTACAAACCTCATTATTTCAGATGCATCAGACCTTGTGTTACATTTGTAACATGTGACTCAATAAGTCGAAAGATATAACTGAGTCCAAATCTGTATATCAGCATATTCTTCTACAATTAATTCAAACACATCATCCAGGACAAAAGCAACAGTTGGTTCGTAATTTTGTGAGAATCTACTATTATTTCATCGGACAACATAAACAGACAAGACTCTGATCATTAATTTCACTTTATTACACACAGAGGTTTAGAATTAATATTAATTCCTAACAGTGACTGCGTAAATTGTAGTTGTAAGTATCCATAAATTCATGTTTCCGCTGTGTATTAATTATTATTGACTTCAATATTTCAGATGCGCGTAACAGCGGTGTGTTACATTTGGAACATGTGACTCCATCAGCTGACAAACGTAGCTCATCTTATGAAAATCTGGATCTTATATAGGGTGTTAAAAACTTTCCCTCTCCTAAACGAACCGCGCACCAACTGCGACAGGATCATCTATGAACAGGCAGGTCATTTTCCAAGAGAGCTGATTGGTCAGGAGGTGGAGCTTTTGTCCTTGTTGATCTTTGATCCAGACCTTAACCTGCTCCAGAGAAGGTTAGCTGTTCAGCATGAGCAACCATGGAGATTTATCACGGTAAGAAGTGAAGGACAGAAAATCAAGGGTTAATCCTGAAGTTTTCTCGCTCAGAGAAAATCCAGCTTCGTAGTACAGGCCTCTGATCAGTTGGGTGAAGGCCAGGGTGAAAAAAAGCTCTGTTTATAAGCATCTACATGAGCCAGTGAAAGCTTCACACCTTTATCTCTAACCTGACCACTCAGTGTCTTGCTGCCACTTAAAGAAAAAGAACCGTGTGAAACCAAAGGCTTAAAAAAATCATCATCAATCTCTTGTTTTGGCCCGGCTGTCAAAAGTTCATGCTGGCTTGCAGCTGAGTGACTCTGAACTAATCCTACAGCCAAGGGGCTTTTGCATCAACACAGAGCAGAGTGCAGAGAGCAGAGCAGGTCGGTGAAGATCAAGGGGTTCGCATTTTACAGCCCTGGACCCATGGAACGTGAAGCACCGAGTGATTTTAGTGCCACCAGCAGTACTCGAGGTTTTTGCTTTGCTGAACACAATAAATAAATAATGACTGTACGTGTAAATCATCACCTACACAAAATAAGCGCACAGAAGATTATATATATAAATATACATATCAAGGAACATTTTTACCTTAAAATTTCATTCATTCATTAATTCAGTGCTTTCTGACATTAGTTCCATCCATCCATCTATCTTCCACCGCTTATCTGGGACCAGGTCTCAGGGTCTTCCACCTGCTCCTCTGGAGGATACCAAGGTCTTTTCAGGTCAGCTGAGACCTCAGTGTCCTGGGTCTACCCCAGGGTCTCCTGCTAGATTGACATCCTCTCCAAAGAGGCCACCTGGAGACATCTACACCAAGCACCCCACCTCATCTGGCTCCTCTTGACAAACAGGTGAAGTGGTTCAACTCTGAGTCTCCCCGGAGAAACCCTGAAAAAGAACCCTAAAGCTGAGCTTAGACACCCTGTGGACAAAGTTCACTTCAGTCACTTATGTTTGTGATTCTATTCTTTCAGTCACTACCCACAGCTCGTGATCGTAGGTGAGGGTTGGAACAAAGATTGACTGGTAAACTGAGAGACTTACCTTCTGGTTCAACTCCCTGATCCCTTATCCATCTTTCTGTCCCTGGCTCTGTTCTTCCCTCAGTAGTGAACAAGACCCTGAGATACTTGAGCTCCTCCACTTGGGGCAAAGACTCTGTCCACCCTTATTATGGTTGGGAACCATGGCCTCAGACTCAGAGGCGTTGACCTTCATTGCAGCTGCAAACTGCCCCAGTGAGCTGGAGGTCAGTGTTTGACGAGGCCATCATCTGCAAAAAGCAGAGATGGGATCCTTACACCTCTGAACCTGAACCTGACTCCTCCCACTTTTTAGCTGTGCCTAGAAATCCTGTCTATAACAGTAATGAGCAGGCTGGGTGACAAAGGGCAGCCCTGAAAGAGTCCAACACTCACCAGGAGCAAGTCTGACTAACAGCTGGCATTACAAACCAAATTCTCACTCCGGGTATATAGAGATCGAATAATAGTAACAACAGGCCATTGACTCCATATTCCCTGAGCACCCCCTCAAGACACCTCGAGGGACACGGTCAAAAGTCTTTTCCAGACCTTACAAAGCACATTCAGACTGGTTTGGCAAACTCCAATTCTCCCTCTGGCATCTTTGCAAGGGCATAGAGCTGGTTCAGAGTTCCATGACAAGACGAAATCCACAGCGTTTCTAATGCTAGTAGTGTCATGTCCAACACCAAATAGCTTTATAATGCAAGCTCTTTTTAATTGTGCATGAGTAAACAATCTAAATTGAAGTAAAAACAAACTAAACTTTGATAGATTCTAAGTCACTAAGGGGTACTTAAACTTGCAAGATTCATTATTTTTCAAATTCTCTGAATGGTGGCACTGGACATTGAGACTTGTAGTCGTCTCAAGTAGGGTGTGGCGCTCCAGCACCAAAAGTTTCCTCTCTAGTTTCCAGCTTCTAACCTTCATAAATTTCACGCTGAGCATCAGGTTCTAAAGCGGGGGTGTCCAAACTTTTTCCAAAAGGGCCGTATGGCTTACTGTGGAAATGACCGAGGGATGACGGCTCTTGCAGACACATTTCTTAACAGCATAAGTAACAAATGAGTGTTTAATTTGAAAACTACTTCATTTTGGCAGTTTCTGTAAACAACATATAAACAACCAAACAAAAAACTGTCTCCAAGTTTAGTCGAACATGCTAATGTTATTATTGCAGACCTATGAGATCCTCAAAACCAAAACCAAACCTGAGAAAAATGTTATTTGTCATTGCAGGATCAGGATCTGGACTTTATCAGTGCTCTTGACTGGTTTGCCTCCTATCTCACTGGTAGACATTTCTCTCTTGCTGCTGGCCCTTATTCTTCTGAGTCAACCCCTCTGTCATGTTGTGTGCCTCAGGGGTCAGTATTGGGCCCAATTCTGTTTGCCTAGAATATGTTACTTCTTAGCCATATTATCAGTGGGTTTGATGGAATGCCTTATCGTATGTATGCTGACGACATTCATTTATATTATTCATTTGATCCAGACAGTTCTGATAATCTGAATACACTACATCACTGTGTGTCCACAATCAAGGACAGGTTGTATAAGAACTTCCATCAGCTTAATGCTGCCAAGACTGAAGTCCTGATAGTTGCCCCTGAAGGCAGTGCTTGTAGCAACATCATTAGCTGTACTGGGTCACAAAATTATAAGGTATGCTCCAGTCTGAGAAATCTTTGAATCATTTTCAACCAGCGCTGATTATGTTTTTACACACTCACACACACACAGGATTTTGGCACTGAAATAATGGCATAGGATCCCCTTTGAAGAGTAGGGTGAGTGTCTGCCCCTCAGACTCTGACTGTTATAGGATCCTTACAGAGAGCAGTCTGTGAACTAAGGGCTCCCTTCCTCCTTGGCAGACTTCATTGCTCGTGAGCTGTGCCTCCTTCATCATTGCACATCTCTTACTTCAAGTTTGTAAACTTATTTATTCTGCCGCTCAGACGAATTCAGTAAAAATTGAAATTGGAAACACCCTTTCTAACAAAGAAAAATGTCAGCACTTAATCAGACCGAGGTTTACTGGAAAGAGCAGTGTTCAAAGCCATCACCAACTCTGATACTTTGAAACAAAACAGACAATTTGAAACAGAGACAGGGAGGCAAGCACAGAGACAGGCCATCTGCCCTATACATTAAATGGTCCAAGTATTATTCATGTTTATCAAGGCATTAGTATATAAAACACACTTTCCCCATCCAGCAGTACAAAGGAGTCAAACAGCCCACAGACTGAACTTATGCCACAGTCACTGCTGAGAGTCTGTGTGTAACCACTGTGTGTGTACAGTAATGTGCATGTCAACAGTGGCATAAAGGCTGTTTAGCATTCAGATCTGAGTTAAACATACATGCTATTGTTGTTTTCTGTAACCCTACAAACCCAATCCAATGGCGTACGATTAAGTGATTAAAAGTGGTCGCTGTTTTGTGTGTGTGTGTGTGTGTGTGTGTGTGTGTGTGTGTGTGTGTGTGTGTGTGTGTGTGTACATGTGTGAGCTTTCTTTGGTTAGCCCCTGCACAGATGGTATGGCATGCCCCTTTAGAGATGAACAACTTAATCCCCGGAACACATGGTGGGCTTAATCTCAAAGTGTTATTTTGGNGTGTGTGTGTGTGTGTGTGTGTGTGTGTGTGTGTGTGTGTTTTTTTTTTTCTGTGTGTGCGTGTGTGTGTGTGTGCGTGTATGTTTATGTCTGTTTATGAGTTTTAAGAGGCACAATCAGTTAGTCTGAAAGACTGTTAAAAAGTGTGTGCATGTGTGTGTGTGTGTGTGTGTTTTTCAAGAGGCACAACCAGTTCGTATGAAAGACTGTCAAAAAGTGTGTGTGTTCCTGTTGGTGTTTTGGTAGGTAAGAGCCTGACTATGAGTGTGTGTGTGTTGGTAGGTGAGGCTGTATAAGTAAACACAATTAACCCAAGACAGCCAGGATAGGCCGCAGCCTCATGTGACCCTCAACAGGACAAGAGGTTTGGAAAATGAAAGAATGAATGAATAATATCAAAAGCCTGTGGTATTAAGGCCATGGCACTATTGTGGTATTTTCAGGAAAAAATGCCAAAGTGGTTAATTCAGAGTCAGGAATTTCAAAAATGAACACACTTACTGTAATCAAACACAAGAATAACGCTCAAATGTTCTAATGACACTTGTTACTACTAACAGGTTTCTTAAAGTGCAAAGAAAGGCACTGGAACATTCAGTGTTTCCAGTAACAAACAAATGTCTTTGCTTGATGAGTGTCTTTTAACTCACAAATGTAAACATCCAGTGGAAACAGCATGATGTTTCCAATCTAATGTTCAGCTAAGTGCCTTTTAATTTTTGACTGTCATTGTTGATGTGTTTCAACAGGAGTCAAAACATTCATTTTCAGTTTAGTGTCTCTCAAATTGTAATAACAAAAATGAACTTGTGTAGTCAGACAGATGATGGGGTCATATTTCAAGTCCCCCCTCGTGGCTATTCAATCAAAAATCTCAAGAACAGGGGCGCAGATGGCCTAGTGGATATGGCCGCGCACCATGAGGCTTGCCCTCGAGTGGGTGGCCCGGGTTCGATTCCCACCTGTGGCCTGTTTCCTGCATGTCACTCCCCACTCTCTCACCCCATTTCCTGCTCTATCCACTGTCCTCCCCTATCCGATTAAAGGCAGAAAAGCCCAAAAAATATCTTTAAAAAAAAAAATCTCAAGAACAAAAAGAAATCATGCATTTTTGGCATTGTTTGCCAGCTCCCTGATTCATTCACAAAATATATTACTCAGTCACCTGGGAAACTAGGGTGTCAACATCGTGAGGAAGAAGCCGGTGAGGTTGCTCAGCAGAAGCTGACAGCAGAGAGTAGCATTGTGCATTCTCTTCTCATCACTTGAGAGGACCCAGAGAGAGAGAGAGAGAGAGAGAGAGAGAGAGAGAGAGACCTCTTTGCAATGAGTCTACCTCTGCTTTTATCACAGCTTGTGCTCATGTGCTGCTGTCCATGACAAAAAGAGACCCTCAAGAGATCTTCAAGGGCAGTTTTTTTTTGTTTTGTTTTGTTTTTTTGGAGGAGACACATCTACCTCAGTTGGAGCTGCATTCAGTCAGTGGGCACTTCAAGACCCTGGCTGTGCAGGGGCTTGTTCAGGGCTGCATGGCACTGCTCCCTCCCCCCTACAGGGGTTCTGTGGAAGCAAGAAGCAATAAAAATGTCACCAGACTTCTATTCCTTAACCAACAACACAGATCAAAGTTACTCTCATACAAACACACTGCTTTGATTAAAGTTAAACAAGCATGCAAGACAGTACACATGCAGTTCAATAAAATACATACTTGGTTCTGCATCTGTGTTGCTCATCATTTCAGCCAGTTCAAAACATCCTCCCTCTCATGGGCATTCAGGTGAGGAGGGTTCTGAACTAGGAGTCTGAACTGAACTCTCCTTACCTGCCAGGTCATTTCAGTAAAGCCGTCTTCATTTTAACACAGACATGATAAGGGAGACTGTCTGCTGAGATTCCTCAAAAAGCACAGTTGTTGTTTTTTCACCATGTGAGAAGCTGAATGATGCCCTCAGCGTCTGCAATGTCGGCCCTGTCTTAAGATTCTACCTCATGTGCACTGCGTGTTACTCCATCACTAAGCAGGGCTGCAGCGACTGCCTGTTGTTGCTCCAGATAGCACTCGGCCATATCGAGCGAGCTATCCCATCGTGTAATGACGCCCATCATCAGCACCACAGTAGCAGTTGAGCTGGGATGAGAAAATATAGCTGAAACAGTTCACTTTTAAACCTACCTGAGACGCCAGATTCAGTGTGGGCCATACAGCTAACATACAGACAGCGTAGCCTCTCTCACCCCTACAGGCATATTTCTTGTGTTGTGCCATTCATGGGTGACAACAGCAATGCTATAAGTCGTGTTGATCCTCCACCCCACAATGGCAGATGTTAGCACCTCTGCAATATTATGTCCAGTTTGTGACTCAAACAAAAGCCCAAGTCTGAAGCAAAAAACTGCTCATCTCCGTCTATTAGTCACAACATGTGCCGTAATGGCTACATAGCTCTGAGCAGCTCATGATGTCCAACTATCTGTCTTGAGTGAGATACTCTCTGCCTGCTCGATGCTCTCTGCTGCCTTCGTCTCTTGGTAAGTGTTGGTGTTAGTGTTTTGCTGAGGTATGTCAGTGATGGAATTTTGTACCTTGGCTCAAGAGCATTCACCAACCTTTCATATCCCTCATTGTCCAAAACTGAAAACAGCTGCTGGCCTTCTCCGAATTCTCTGATACACCTTGAGATTAGTTGAGCTTTTGTGTTGTCATGAGGAAAACTTTGTTGAAATGCTTCACGAACAGATGTTTGGCTTCGCTTGCTTCTTGGTTTCACATCAAGAATCTTTTCCAGATGATGATGTTTCATTTAGTGGCCTCTCATATCACTTGCGTTTCTCCTCTCAAAGCCAAAATTGGTCCAAACATCTGATTGAAACTCCCCAAGAAGTTCCACTAATTCAAGTTTTCCACTCTGCTCCCCCTCTGTGCTTTCTGCCATCACTTCCTGCACTACAGAGGGATCATGGGAGATGTTGTGTGCTTCGTCGACTGGCCCACTTCATAGCTGCAGAAAAAAAAAAAAACTGCATGAACCAGAGTACCCTGGGTTCTCTAAATTTATTTTTTATTCAACTGGGACTTATTACAAAGTGCAATATCTGTAATATTTTGGTTCACTTACTGTAATTGTATTGCTTATTTCTTGCTTATTGCACCAATTGCACACTTTTTATTATTTTGTTCTATTTGCACACTTATTCAGTATTTTATTCTATTTTCCTATTCAATTTTTATTATATATTATCTGATTGCTAATTCTATTTTATTTAATATTTAATTTTTATTGCATTCCCTATTGTCCTTCTTATCCATAATTATTCCTCTCTATTCTTGTACTGTGTGATGAGCGTCTGGCAACACTAAATTTCCTCAACAGGATAAATAAGTATTTCTGATTCTGATTCTGATTCTGGTTTGTATGTAATGCTGTCATTTGCCACAGCATTATTGTGAAAATTTTGAAAACGAGATCCCGTAATATTTACAATACAGTCACACCCCCACTAAAAATCAATACCATGAATGAGCCATAAATATTCCAAACAGGACTCACCTCTCATCTCTCTTGGTAGCTCACCTAGATGGCTGATACTCTAATGCCTGACTCTTTATTGCAGCAGTCAGGTTTATTCTATTCTCTTTGTTGCCAGTGGCCCTCTCACCCTTCGCAGAATTAAGACATAAAGGCCCAAAAACAGTGGTAAAAATACAATCACATGAAAAGCAGAGACATCAAAGCTGAAAGTCAGACAGCTTTTTCTCTTCTTGAAAAGAGTATGTGAAAAAGTATAGCTGATGAAATTCAGACGTCTGTGCGAGAACAGGTGCACAGAAGTGAGACGTTACTCTGTCTGGCATGATGACTAACTAAATCATCCCAACAGATTCAAAATGTGTCTGTCTGCACCACAGAGCAAAATAACCAATCCAAAGAGCTCTTCCATCTGGATGTCATTGTGACCACAGGGAAATGGAAGGTCATCTCAGGTCAAGTATACAATAAAGTCAGAGGGAGACACTGACAGGAAGGAGCAGAGTTGGAGATGGTTGTGAAAGATACAGCATGATTGAGATGGAGAGAGGAAAAAAGAACAAGTGGTTTGGAGTAGGACTTTGTTAATTTACTGAGGACCAGAGGGTTTGGGAAAAGTTGGATCAGCAGTAAGCTATCTACTGGTATGTTCCATTCATGTTCAGTTGGAGTCCTAACTGTTTTCTTGGACTGCTTGATTTCCACTGAGAGTGAAACCCTGTTTGTGTCCTCAGAAAGTTCAGGGTGAATGGATTGCCAGATAATTCTGGTTCTTCCTCCACCAAGAAAACCTTAAAGGGCCCGTATTATATAAAATTCACTTTTGAATGTTTTTTTTTAAAGTAATATGCATCCCCAGCCTGTCTACAAACCCCCCCTCTCCCCTTCCTCTCTTGCCTGCTCCACTTTTCAGAAAACGTCTGCTCAAATGGACGGATTGGAACAAGGGCCCTCTGTGACGTCATGGAGGGAAATAACTCCCCCCTAATTCCTCCCTCCTCCAGCTTGATTGGCTACCTGCCTCCCTGCCTCCAGTGAGGCCTCTCTGGAGGCAGGGAGGGGCGAGGTATGCGCTGAAGGAGGGACAGCCCACAGAAACAGGACGTTCTGAGTGGAGCTGACTGGAGAGAGTTTTCAGGCTGGCTGAAGTGAAGGGAAAATAGACAACAAACTTCAAATTGACTATTTTGGGACCTCTGAGACCTGTAGGAACCTGCTGAAAAGGAGCACAATTTGAGACCTTTAAAAGGTGAAAAGAAAAGGTGTGTGCATGTATGCTTTATGTGCAAAATTGTCTTTGATAGCTAAATGAAGAATTGTATTTTTTATTGTTTTTTGTTTGTTTGTTTTTTTGTTTATTTATTTATTTTAAGTGGGTTTTTTTCCCAATAGAGCATTCAGTAAAGCAGCTTTTCTCGACATTGGTTACCTGAAAATAAATAAAAGCAATAAACTATCAATGAACATTGCTTTGATTATCATTTTAGTGGGATTGTGGTTCCAATAATAAATGACTGGTAGACTGTTCACAGCACTCATTAGTTTCAGCCTCCTCTGCTTCAGCTGCTTCCTCAAAGAAGCATGACTGGGTGTTTAAGCCCTGAAAACAGACCACTGTCTTCATCTCTTGTCTTCAGTCTTGAGATTCTACAATTTATTCAAAAACATGTTCAGAAAGATTTTGGTTGTGCTGCTTTAATAGCTGTATTCACTGAGCAAAGCAATTTGTGTCAATTATGAGATATAAAGAATTTTCTTCATGTGAGTTGTATTTTCCAAAATGCAAATCTAAATATATTTTAAGTTGTCATGCAAACCAGATTTCGTGCAAGCTGGCTCTGGCTGTGCAGTGAGTAGGTAATAGCCTCTTCATCACCTACTGCAGCCACAAATCATCTCAGCAGTCTGCATAATCCACCAACATTCCTCCCCCTGCAGCTCCATTGGAACTGGAGCGTTGTCTTATGTGATCTAAGATTCCACAAAACTGTCTGCTTCACTTGTCCCATTGCTGATAATGATGTTGAATCTTAGAGCAGCCCTTATGTCACCTTTTAGAGAATTTATATTCTGCACAGTGCTTTAAAAAAGCTCTGCCAAAGAGCACGGGACTGAATATGTATTTTCACAACATAATTTACAACATAAATACAAACGAATTCCTCAATTTGAATATAATTTACATTTTTTCAATGCATGACATGGAAACTGCAAATGCTTCATTTTCTTTTGGAGAGTTTTGCAGAGGTTTTCTAGTTTGTCAACAAAGGCACACATGGGAGTCGAAGTTCTTGTTTTTTTCCGCAAATGTTAAAATTTGCTGACCATTAACCCTCTCCATGCCCTAACTGGAAAAATGCTTAGTTCTGTACAACTCAGGAGTGTCAGGCCGACTCAAATATTAACTAACTCTTTGATTCAAGCAATATTAGCGTTAATATTAGCCAATCAAGCTATACTTAATCCTTGTGGGACTAAGCTATTTACATGTATTTGAATAGTGTGACATCCATCTGATTACGCTTGTAATCTGGCTTCCGGCGCCTTGTGTTCTGGTCACCCCAGAGGGATTATACTCAGGGGAATGAGATGAAAACTGTAACAGGAACAATTTGTTTTCACAGTACATTGTTTCTTGTGAGTCACGAGCGTGATCAGTGTCAGAATGAGCCACTGATGAGTAACTTCTGCATTTACACAGTTCACTATGTGTTGTGCAAAGTTTGTCCATGATTGGCAACCACCACAGTGTTTCTTTCTTGTTTTCTCCATTATTGTTATTTTTTTTTCCTCCTTATATGTTATCAAAACTAATTTTTGTCCTTCACAGGCAAAGGAGGGAGCTCTGTCACTCTGTTCCTTTCCCTTGTCCGTCTACTTGGTTCTCATGGTTGTGATTGGTCACGGCAGAGCTGGCCCTACCCTGGGTGACGCCCTGGGTGAGCTTTTATCCTCCCAACCCTTTTGAAAGCGATAGGCGACTCGAAAACGTTAGTCACGTCTTCTTAAGAATGAAGGAGTTTTGACTTCTTTGTTCACACATCAGGTTTTCACCAAGAACTTAAAACGACCACATAAATATGATTTTTACCTTCAAAGTTTTCGTGAGATCTCTCAGCTTCAACCAGTGGCAGCTGCTGGTCTTTCAAGAAGGAAAGCACATTTTTTAAAAGCCAAACAAAACAATAACAGGCGTGGGGTGGGGGGGTCTACAAGGGGGTGAGGCAAACAGACACACTGACACATGTGTAGAGGCCTAGAGATGACGTCTGAGGAAGATTATTTCTATAAAAGTTAACAATTAATTTTGAGGAAAATCCTGCAAACTCTACTTCTAAGAATTGATAGAAATAACTAGGTTTAATTTCATTTTTGCTGATTTTTCTGGCGCCCTTGGCATTTGCCTATTCTGTCTATTGGAAGGGCTGGCCCTGGGTCACTGCACTTGATTAGAGGACCCTGGGTTGAGTTACCCGTTGAAAACTGTGAAAATTGTCCTATCCATTACCCTATTAGCGACACAAAAAGTCCCATGCGCACTGAATGCTCCGTGATTGGCTGGTCACCACCCATAAAAACTCCTGCTCTCTGCCCAGAAGCATCCAGAGTCCAGTGTAATATTAACAAAACAGGCGAGTAGGGGTCTATAAGGGGGTGAGGCACACACAGACAATGCCACACAAGTACAAAGGCCTGGGGACAACGATTGAGCAGGATTACTCCTGTAAAAACTACATTTTAAATTTTAATGAAAATTCTGCGTACTCTACCTTTAATCAGCATTAAAACTGTAATCAGGCAGTGGGATTCATTTTGAATTAATTTACATTCAATCACACTTTTGACCTACTGCAAGATTTACTTTCGTCATTAATTGTTGTGAATCGTGTATGTTTCGGATGTCAGGGAATTAAAGCACACACACACACACACACACACACACACACACAAACATATGTACAGATGCAGATGTATCAAACTTTTAAATCAAAAGAGCAAAATGATAAGATAATGAGAAAAAAAGGTGAAATTCTGCACATGCAGAAATATGATGTTAACCTCAAAGAGCATCATCTGCCCTTGGCAATGCACCATCTGCATCCAAGGACATCAGTTTACTCCTGGGAGAAGTGTTTTTCCTGCAGCCTACTCAGCCTGCTCATCCTTAAAGAAGTGCCAGAGAAGCACAGTAGAGATTACAACACTTTAAAAGAAATGAACAAGAAGTGAACTCATCAGTTCAGATTTGGACCACAGGGCAGTGCTTAACATTATGCTTGTGTTTATAGCTGCTAATGGCGAGGAGGTACGTCACTGCCTAAAGGCCCATTTGGTCTTCCTTTACAAACGAAAATGTACCATTACTGCTCACTTACTGTCGTTATATTGACTTTGCTGTGAACCAATAATCTAATCAAAGTGGCCCAGAGTCACACATTTATTACAACAACAAACTCAAAAACAAACAGGGCGTCTGTGGAGGAGGTGTTGAAGATGTACCCAGTGCATCAAAGACAAAAACGGAAATAGCTTTGTAGGAGGTGGTGGTCAGTGAGGCTGTTGCATATCTTTGACAGAGAATTATTTTCTCTAGTAATGCCAAGAGTGTCATTTCCAGTATTTCAGGATGTCCGTGGGGGCATTCAATGACTCACTTTGCCAGATTGCCCCTCACATCTGGCACGACAAGTCACACAATGAACCTGTACATGAGGCGACCACCTGTCCACCCTATGCTTTCTCACTCCTGGAATCAGCCAGCAAGTTTTGGAAGCAAGTTTCAAGCTTGGTTCAGTAACTGTGAGCTGTATCATCAGGGAGTTGTGCAATGCAATATGGATTATTCTAAAAGGACGAGTTTGTGGCATTTCCAGAGAACTGTAGGAGGTCATGGTTAATTACAGGCAGATCTCTAACCTCTGTTTTGTTTCTAAAACCTTGGAGAAAGTGGTGGCCAGTCAAATGTGTGAGTTTGTTCATAGCAACAGTCTCTTTGAGGTATTCCAGTCTGGGTTTGAAGCTCCTCTTAGCACCGAAATCGTGTTTTTAAAAGTAACAAATGATTTACTCTTCGCTTCTGACCGTGGTCTTCTTTCTGTACGTATGTTGCTTGATCTTAGTGCTGCTTTTGATACAATTGATCATTATATCCTTTTGCGGAGATTAGAGGAACTACTGAGATTGATCTCAGTTTGTTTATGTTAACAACAAGTCAGTGTGCACTAGGGAGTTCCTCAGGGTTCAGTGCTTAGTCTGATTATTTTCATCTTGTATTTGCTTCCTCTTGGTAATATAATGAGGGAACACTCTATAAACTTTCATTGTTATGCAGATGATACTCAGCTGTACCTTTCTATGAAGCCAGAAGAAACTAGTCAGTTAGCTAAACTTGAATTGTGTTTGAAAGATGTCAGGGCTTGGATGAGTAGAAATTTCTTACTGTTGAACTTGGAGAAAACTGAAGTTCTTGTTCTTGGACCTAAACAGCTTAGGGAGGCTCTTTCTGATCAGTTAGGTACTTTAGAAAGCATCAGTGTTGGATCTAGCAGTACAGTTAGGAATCCTGGAGTTCTTTTTGATCAGGATTTGTCTTTTAACGCATATTCAGCAGATCTCAAGAACAGCATATTTTCATCTTCGTAACATTAGGAAAATCAGGCACTTCTTGTCTCAGAGCGAAGCAGAGAAACTAGTCCATGCTTTGGTCTCCTCTAGGTTAGATTACTGTAACTGTCTTTTATCAGGCTGCTCTAAAAAGTCTATTAGGACCCTTCAGTTAGTTCAGAACGCTGCAGCTCGGGTATTGACAGGAACCAGGAGAAGAGAACACATCTCTCCAGTAGTAGCTTCTCTACACTGGTTCCCTGTAAAATTTAGAGTAGAATTTCAAATTCTTCTCCTGTCTTATAAAGCTCTCAATAACATTGGACCGTCTTATCTTAAACGGCCTATAGTTCCATATTATCCGTCTAGATCAGGGGTTCCCAAACTTTTCAGCCTGTGACCCCCAAAAATAGCAACGCTAGAGACTGGCGACCCCCTGCTGTGGTCCAACACTTATGGGCCAATCCAAAAACAGACAAAAACAAACATAAAAACCCTGAGGAAACTTAGTCTAACTAATCAATAGAAAATTTACTGACTAATGTGCACTTTGCTGTATTCACTGCATCAAACTTCAACAAAGAAATGTGGAAAACAGATTATAAAAAAATCAGTTTGCATAATTTTATATTATCTTTAACCTCTATTTTTGCTTTTTTTTCTCACTATAATTAATAAAATGTGGAATTGTTCATTGTCTTTGATTTTGGGGCACATTTTACAACCCCCTATCAATGTCTCGTGACCCCCACTTTGGCAACCACTGGTCTAGATCACTGCGCTCTCAGCATGCAGGCCTGCTGACTGTGCCTGTGGTCTCTAAAAGTAGTATGGGAGGTCGAGCCTTTAGTTATCAGGCTCCTCTTCTTTGGAATAACTTACCAGTCGAGGTCTGGGGGGGGGACACCCTCTCTATTTTTAGTAGCAGACTTAAAACGTTCCTTTTAGATAAAGCTTATAGTTAGAGCTGGATCAGGCCTGAACCAGCTCTTAGTTATGCTGCTATAGGTCGAGACTGTTGGAGGGGGGAACTGACACACTAGGCTTCTGTTTCCCTTTCTCCTTTATCTGTAAGTCTAAATGTGTTCTCAAGGCACCATTGCAGCTATTAACCATGATCCTCTGGGAGTCTCTGAGCTTGTTTGTAGGTTCATCTGGATTGTTGCTGTGGATCTACCAGCTGACGTGGGACGACTTGACTCCAGCTGCTGTGGCTTTGACAGGTCTGTGTTTCCTTTTTGTCTCTCCTGTTTGTGTGTGTGCCCCCTTCCTCTCATTCACTCTGTCTGTTTGTCTGCCTTTTTCTGTCTGTGTGCCTGTCGGTGTGCCTGTTATCCTGCTACAACACTGGCTGTAGCAGAGAAAGAATGGTTCTATATCCACAGTGTCTGATTTAGGAAGTCAGGTTTTCAGCTCTTGAGTTTCTCTTACACAATGCTGCAGGTGCTGGCAGGGCTGTTTTTACCGTCTATAGTGTGTTTACGAAGCTACGACTGTTAGCCATGCTATTAGCTACGGTCGGGGGCAGTGAGCATGTGCTGCTGCTGACGCTGAGTCACAGAAGAGACGAGTTTGGATGCTGTTTGTGGACAGAGAAGCGAAACCTATCAAAATTGTATTTATACTTTACCTTTAAGAAATGAGACGTTACTCATCGCATCAGCTGGGGTTAAATAAGTTGTCACCAGTTGAAAGATAAACGCCCGTGCTGTAATTAGCCAAAAGGAGGCTTCTACCTATTTGCTTCACAAAATGACCCAGTGTGCCAGATGGCCAGTCCACCCCTGGGCGGGACCCATCTTACAGGTAACTATTAATTACTATTAGCAATTTACAGTCCATATAAACAACTCATTAACTTTTGTAAACCATGCCATCCCTGATCAGACAAATCATATTAGAACAGATATGGATTTAATTTTATGCCTCAACCCTAACTGAAGTAAAACGCAGATGAAAATGACTTTTAACATTACAGGACAGGTTGCTTTCAGAGTCCTCGCTATTATCCAGTTTTTTAAACAGTCACAGTTGAAACTTGTTATCCTGAACTCAGGGAGGGAAGAGATGGTAGATTTGAATCAGTAATGTGTAAAAGAAGAAAGTTAATGAACAGGACAACATGTTGGTTCAACACTGTGGAAGCCCTTTATTCATATCATCTTTGTCATTGACTTTATTAAAGATTGATTCTCATTACAGATAGCTGGTTGACATGCAGAGTTTCAACAAGACACCAGATACTAACAGTCTGATCTTCAGCTTTCTGATTCAGACACAGTGAGAGGTCACATGGGGATAAAGTATGACACCAACATCATACTTCTTTACATTTACATTAACTGTACAACAAGCTTGTTTTATCAAACTTCGGCGGGAAAAACACTTTGGTTTCATCTCCTCTGTTATGAATCAAAAACAAAAGATGCTTTCAGACTGATATTGTCAGAGGATTGTGTCAATGTTTCTACAGATTTAACAGTGTTTAAAAAGAAATTTCTTTATTCTTGGTGGATCATAAAATTTCCCTGATTTTCTGTTGTTGCATAGCAGAAAATATAATGAACACATTACTCTGATTGTCCTTTGAAGTGAAAAGATGTAGCTGCAAAGATAAAATCACTGAGGACTAAACTACTTTTTCAAAAAGTTCCTATAACTGGGAGAAAAGGAAGGAACACCTGGTTTTTGTATTGGATGCATCTACATCAAACCCTGTGGAATAGTGTGGTCTGTTTTAGAGCTTCTTTGAGTAAACTGAACATTTAACATCACAACACACATCCCTCTCTCTCTTTCAGAGAAACACATAAATTTAGTCATCCATAAAGAATCTAAAACCTGCCAAAGTGCGCTTCACAGAGAAATAAACTCATCTTCATACATATTTCATATTCTTTTATATTCTTTTATAAACAGAAACAGAGTAAAAACATTGGTTTTAGTGCTTTCAGCAGCCCATATACATTTCATCTGAAAAGCTTTTATCCAAAAGAACATAAACACAGTAAATGTTCTCTGAGGTACATTGATAAACACTGCCCCCTACAGGGTAAATTTTGCAGTAAAGCTCAGAAGTATACCGTGTTATCTTCATACTCTTTGCTAAGGACAGTCTGTTTGATGGAAGGAATATTATTTTATACTCCAAGTGAAACTTCATCCTTCCCCCTGTTACTTTTTTAAGCATCTTAAGACTGTGTTGTCAAAGATCCAGAGGGTAATATTTTAGCTGGACTGGTATAAAAAGACAGCCACATTTTAAAGATTACATCCAACCATATCTAACCATCCGTCTGTGGGAAACAAAGGAACCCATCACCTTCTGTTTTTGCCCTAAAATATGGAACATGGTCCTTTAGTTGTACAGAAACACATGTCCAGTGGGATCAAAACAGATTTTTGGAAAAAGAGCTGTTTGAGGACATTTTTTTTTGTTCCATCAAGAAGAGCATATTTATTTATTTGAAAGGTTTAAAAAAAAAACAAAAAAAACAATATAAAGCAAGGCAGGCTGTAGTTTGTAACAGCACAGTGCCATATTGAAGTGCAGCTTATATTGCCGGATCATAGCTGAAGTAATGTGAGGTTACCTCTCATAGATCAGGTCCATACGTTCTTTTATTAAACAGACAAAATTTTCTTATATCAATAAACTTAACATTTCTGTCTCGAAATGTGTTCACAATTTTCCTCTACTCTCTGTATCGTGCACATGAGCGCACAAACAGCACACTCTGTACAGCTGACAGAGAGTCTGAGATAATAATGTAACAGAAAAAATAAAATTCAAGCCTTCCAAGACACCCCCCACCCTTTCCCCTTACCATTTTGTTTAAAGGGACTGTGAGGACTTTGTGAGTGATCGTGACTGGCAGTTAACCATAATTCAAAAATCAGTGCCAAAATAGTTTCATCTAGATCAGTGTTTCCCAACCTATGGGTCATGGCCCCCTGGTAGGCCGCGGAGGTATTGCAAGTGGGCCGTCAATTCATTTCCAAAAGAGTCTGAAATTTAATGAAGGGTAATTATATAAAGATACAAATAAATAGAATAATTTTTAAATGCTAAAACTTAAAGGATGTTAAACATGTTCAAACATTTGTACATAAGAAAAGTTCTTTAAGAAGGCATTTTAAAGCCAGATATGTAACATGACCCCAAATTTCAGTTCTGAAATGTAATTAAAAAACAAATAAAAAAAATGTTGTATTACCTAAAAATCAAAACACTTTCTCAAACTTTAACCAGTTGTTACATTGTGGGCAAATGGTTATCACGTTTTATAAAGCATGAAACAGCATTAGTACTTATAAGGTCAGATGTGGGTCGCAAACATTTTTGAGACTTAAAAGTGGGCCCTGAATTGGAAAAGGTTGGGAACCACTGATCTAGATGCTTTTTGTTTTTTTTTCTTCTGGAAACAATTACTGTGCTTTATTCAGTATGAGCAGAGACAGCCAAAAGGGAGAGTGATAGATCACAACCTTAAGACCAAAAGAGGAGCTTAGGGCTAAAACAGGAACTACCATAACATGCCCATGCGGGGTAGCAGTGCATTTTGGGAATCAGCAGTTAAAGGAAACCCGGCTGTTATTTGGCATTTTACAGTAAAGGCTAAAACAAGAACTGAAAAACAAAATACAACTCCAATTCCAATGAAGTTGGAACATTGTGTAAAATGTAAATAAAAATGAATGCAAAATCATTTTCAACCTATGTTCAATTGAATGCACCACAAAAAACAAGATATTTAATGTTCAAACTGATAAAATTTATTGTTTTTGTGCAAATATTTGCTCATTTTGAAATGGATGCCTGGAACAGGTTTCAAAAAAGCTGGGACTGGTTCATGTTTCTCACTGCATTACACTCAGTCAGTGTTTGTGAACTGAGGACACTAATTGTTGAAGCTTTGGGGCTGGAATTCTTTCACATTTTTGTCGAGGGACAACTTCAATTGTTCCAGATTCTTTGTTGTTGTATTTTGCACTTCACAATGTGCAACAAATTTTCACTGGGCAACAAGTCTAGACTGCAGGCAGGTCAGTCTAGCAGCCACACTCTTTTACTACGGAAGTGCAGAAAGTGGCTTTGCATTGTCTTGCTGAAATAATCAGGGACGTCCCTGAGAAAGATTTTGCTTGGATGGCAGCTTGTGTTGCTCCAAAACCTGGATGTAGCTTTCAGCATTGATGGTGCCATCATTGATGAATCAGTTGCCTATGCCATGGGCACTAACACACCCCCAATACCATCACAGATGCTGCTTTTGAACTTTGTGCAATCTGGATGGTCTTTTTCCTCTTTTGCCTGGAGATCACCACGTCCATGATTTCCAAAAACAATTTGAAATGTGGTTTCATCCGACCACAGCAGACTTTTCCACTTTGCCTCAGTCCATTTCAAATGAGCTCAGGCCCAGAGAAGGCGGCAGCATTTCTGTCTGTTGTTGATGTATGGCTTTGTCTTTGCATGGTAGAGTTTGAACTGTCACTTGTAGATGTGGTGATGAACTGTGTTAACTGACAATGGTTTTCTGAAATGTTCCTGAGCCCACACTGTAAGATCCTTTACACAATCGTGTGGGTTTTTAGTGCAGTGCTGCTTGAGGGGTCAAAGGTCACAGGCTTAAATGTTGGTTTTTGGCCTTGCCCATTTCATGCAGAAATTCCTCCAGATCCTCTGTATCTTCTGATTATATTATGGACTGTAGATGATGAAATCCCTTGATTCCTTGCAATTGAAAGTTGAGAAACATTTTCCTTAAACTGTTGGACTATTTTTTCATGCAATTGTTCACAAAGTTATGATTCTTGCCCCGACATTACTTGTGAGTGGCCGAGCATTTTGGGGATGCTCCTTTTATACCCAATCATGACACTCACCTGTTTCTAATGAACCTGTTCACCTGTGGAATGAGTCAAACAGCTGTTCTTTGAGCATTCAAGAACTTTCCCAGTCTTCTGTTGCCCCAGCTTTTTCTTTTTTAAAACATGTTGCAGGTATCAATTTCAAAATGAGCAAATGTTTACACAAAGAACAACAAAGTTTATCAGTTAGAACATTGAATATTTTGTCTTTGTCTTGTCTGTTTAACTGAATATAAGTTGAAGGCGTTTTACAAATCATTGTATTCTGTTTTTATTTACATTTTACACAATGTTCCAACTTCATTGGAATTAGGGTTGTACAAGCTAAGGGCTAAAACAAGAGCTAAAGGCTAAAATAGGGGCTAAAGCTAAAAACAGGAACTATAAACGAAAATACAATCTTAAAGGCTATAACAGGGGATAAAGGCTATAACGGGAGCTAAAAGCTAAAACAGGGAACAACTTATTCCAGTTGTGGAATCAGAGGTCCAGCCAGACAAAGGTGTCACTGCAATTCGATTCAAAGTTATATTCCTCACAATCCCTTTAACAGACACCTGATTCCAGACAGCCAATCCGTAACATTCAGCTGCTTCAGCTACTGGTGACCCTTATCATTACTTCACAAAGAAACTCTGAAGTTAGCTCTAATTGTAATGAATTGAATTGAATTGTGAATTGTAATGATCAGCTTCCTTTTTCTTCAGTTCCTAGTCTTTATTTCTGTTTTTAATACCAACAAAATCCTCATGGATGTTTGCTTCTTTACTTTCCATAGGATATTTGTTTTCCTGTATTATTTTCACACTCTCTTGTTTTCTTTCTGCATATATATTTAACTCTGCATATAATATATTTACTTCAGGATTAAGGAAGTTGTCGGGTCCACAGGTGCTTTACCTGGTTTGAACTTTAGGATAACTTCTTTTGTCTTTAACACAAATAATAAAAGGTAAGAAAGGTAAACATCACACAGTATTGCTTTAGGAACAGTGCAATTTAGCTTTTGGTCTCACTCCTTAGGGTGGTGACCTCCGTTGAGCCTCCAGGATGGATTAAACCTCATGCTGGCTCCTTGGAGGATGACGCCGTGTGTTTCTTGGCTCTACCTGGAGAGCTGGGGCTACATCCAGATGCTCGGACACTCCTCTCTCCATGGCTTACCAGAGATGGGTGAAGAGAGGAGGATGGAGAGGGAGAAGAGGAAGAAGAGGAGGTAGGAGACAGGGAGGTGGAGGAAGAGGAGGGTGAAGATGAGGATGAAGAGTAGCAGGTTGAAGAGTAAAAGCTGGGTTGGGAATTGGAGGTGGAAGTGAGAAGGTGCTGGCTCTTTATGTTGCTGCTCCTGAGCCGGTGGTGGGTGGGGC
>RPOG01000532.1:0-11243 GCA_008086565.1 Thalassoma bifasciatum
ACAACCCTCAGCCCGACCAATCTGCACTGAGAGGAAATTACATAACAATGACTGTTCAACGCTACCGGAGGATTCTGCCCGCACCACAACAATCCTTCTATCTATCCCGACTCAGTCTTTATCATCGGAGCAGAGTCGACTGCAGGAGGAGCAGACACTGAGCCTCCCTCTGAACTGTATGCACCTGATAATCCCGAGCCTGATTTATGGGATTGCGTGCAGAGCTATAATTCAAAACACTGCAGCTAGTCTTAGATAAGAGGAAATGTTATAAAGTCTTCTTGGTTTAAATTGTCACACAAAAGAGAATAAAAGAAGTGGGAGGAAATGAATAAACACTGCCATGTTTGCACAAACTTTGCCTCCTGTTTCCACGTCCCTGGATGGGTGATCAGAATCAGAAATGGAATCAAAATAAACTTTATTTATCTCTGAGGGACAATTAGGAATGAGTCTGAGGCTGCACTGGCTGTTAAGCAGCTGAGTCTTTCCTGGAACTGTGAAGCTGTGGATCTATTGTGCTTCTGCTCGCTGGGGTGAGAGGTTAGACGAAGATGTGAGGTTACAGCTGTACAGAGAGAAGGCGTCACTGCAGGGCAGAGCACATACTGTACATGAAGTACTCACTGTAAAGCCTCGGCTGAAGAGCTGAATCATCATCTCTTCATCACATTTTTGAAGCATTATTGTGCTACAGCAGACTCCAAAAACATAAACAATCGATTCATTTTCTCGCTCTTATAGCGTCACATATAGTGCAAACAAGTTTTTACGCACTCATCAATCTAGAATCATAGAAAAGATCACGTCTTTTGACAGAAAATAGCAGAAAAGTGTCCTTTTCTCACAGACTCGGGCTCATTCTTTCAATCCGTATTAGAGCTAAACCGATAAGCTAACAGGGACAACCATAGTCAATCCAAAAGTGAGGAGTGAAAGGGTTTCAACTTCAAAATGCCAACTAAATACAATATTTTGGACATTTAAAAAAGAAAACCTTGTTGTAAATCTATGGCATTTTTATAGCTCATATATAATTTCCTTTTAGCAAATGCAGCATCCTTATGATTTTTGTTTTGTCCAAAATCTCAAGATTTTAAGTTCTTAAGACATACAATTGGAAAAATTTTGATACCCCCCCAATAAAAGTTAAGAAAATGGCACCTCAAAAAATGTTATTTTTCTTTTTTTTTTTTGGTATTTTAATTGATCAAATATTTTATGTGACAGCAGGTTTAGCAAAATACATTACTTTAGATTTTAAAAAATCATGTTACTTTTGGAAATAAGAATCATCTTCATCTTTTTAAACATGTCTTGGTGCAATATTCTTTCCTGAGCTCGCTCAGCCGACAAAAGACAGTAAATCTGGAGGTGAGAGAGATGAAAACCTGTAGCAAATGATTGTGGGATGTAAACGAGAAAGACTATTATGAGCACTAAGCCAACAAAGCTCCATATCCTCTTTGCTTTTGTCTTGCATTGTCAGCTGGTGACAATAACCACAGCAGGTAAAAGTGTTTTTATAGTAGAAAACATTAAAGGAGCAATAATCTGATTCTAAATCTGAATATAAGCTTATACTATAGGCCAGTGGTTTCCAAGTAGGGGATGTGAAATGCCTCCCAAATGCGGTTGACAATTGACGATTGCATATTTTATCCATAACTTAAAAACATAAACAAAAATTCTGAAAATCTGATTTGTTTTAAACATCTTGGTGTTTTCTTCTTGTTGGTTTCAGTTTTGAATGCATATCTGTGTATTCGCACAGCAGAGGCTCAAATCTCTGGCACCATGATTTTGCAGGTATACGTCTATTTCCCACTACTGCCAAGACTGTCAATGCCAACTTTCTGCAAACTACAGTACTTAATTCAAAGGTTTCTAACATCAATATTGTTTAAATTTGGTGTTGAAAGCAATTATCTGTGCGCTGCTATATCAGATTACCCCAACAACAAATGGCACCTTCAGGTCACTTTTTTTGGTTTTAGAATTTTAAAAAATGAACCTCAGCAAATCAAAGACAGTGCCTGAACTCTTTAAATAGTTTAAAGCTCAAATCACCATTGGGTATCAGGTTTAAAAAAGCTTTTTAAGGTTATATATAGATATTGTATACATTATGCATTATATGAGTGCAGCTTTTCTTGTCATATATTATTCATCAGATGCACATGAGTGGTTGTATACACTGCATACACACACACACACACACACACACACACACACACATATACACAGCCTGTCTGACTTGCATGTGCTCTGGTTCTGGTTCTCCACTCGTGTGTGTTAATATGCTCCCCATGAGGCGCTGCAGGCTGTGGTAATTATAGAAGCTCAGCTAGCAGACACATCATAAGAGTGAAGTACATTTAAAGCTGTGTGCTGTGGTATGAATACACTGTATGTATACAAGCATGCATTCACATACACACACACCACAACATGACAGCTCAATCTGTCAACACTGCACATGTGGAGAAATAATCTGGTTTTCTCTAACAAACTCTTCAGAAGTCATCCCTGTGGAAAGGCTGTTTCATGGCGTTTTGCATCTTTGGTACTGTAAAAGGTGAGGATAAATTTATCGTTTTCTAAATGTGACTCAATGACGAGAGAGGTTTGGTACAGGAGCTAATCCGAGCCCCTCCCCTCCATAATACCCCCTACCCAAATATAAAGAAGATGTGGGGCTTAACCTACTTCTCAGCAGAATCCCAGTCCTAAAACTGGCGGATGAGTCTGCCCAATAAAGCCTCCACTTTATCACTATCAGAGCCAAGAGAACAGAGGAGCCCGGAAAAGATGGAGGGTGCTTACTTTCCTAATCAAGCTGAGTTGTCCTTATTGGCATTTAGCGGTCTGATATAGATGCGAGGCGTGCCAGGCGGGCTCTCTGTGTGACAAGCTGGCCCTGTGTGTGCCGCACAGGAGGCTACGGATGGGATGGAGGCAGGGCCTGTGGAGCTCAGACAGTGTCATTACAGAAATGTCAGTCAGGAGGAAGGAGAGGGCCTGCAGGGGGAGGAGAGGGCCTGCAGGGGGAGGAGAGGGCCTGCAGGGGGAGGAGGGGAAGGGAGAGGGAGCAAGAAAATAGAGACGTAGAGAGAGTGGGACAGGGGGGGAAGACATTCATGTTCACATCGTTTCCCTTCACACAACGTTTGTTGTTTGGCTTTTTCCGCTCAGCTGCCCTTCAATGGCTGCACGCGACGTGGACACTCAGCAGCACAGAGACAGAAATGTGAAGGCTATTTTTAAAACAGCTTTAAGGCAGGTATTACTGTAGACCCCACACATCTGAGCGCATGTTTCATTTATCCCACTAAACTTAAAAAGGTGATGACATTTTGACGACTTAAGATTCCTGTTTGGTCCAAAATGCACAGATTTTTCTGTAAAGCTCCTATAAGACAATAAGACACCAGGATATCACAGCAGCTTGTTCAAACAGCTGACAATCGTAGAAACTCTTCCTCAGCAGCAGTCTACCACCAGCAACACAATAAATCTTTACATGCTCGATGTTACGAAACACAGCAATGAGCTTACTCATTAAGCCTGATGGGACAGAGCCGGAGCCACTGCGATACAAATGTGACCAAAAAACAAACAAATCGAGTCTCCGGGGGCTGGGATTAGAGAGATCAGACCAGCTGTAAGGCTACACTGCTGCTGCTGCTACACATGTCAATTACATAAATACAGATTTCTCTCACTACCCCAGAATCAGGACCCCACCAGCCTCCTCTGTGGCAACGTGGCACCCTGTGGACCAGTCGTGATGCTCTCAATACCTGGACTCAAAGTTGCCATGAGGCAGTATCTCCAGGCTGGGCGAGAGTTTTGAAATAAAGTCAGAGGAGATCTGAAAGATTTCCCTCATTTCTCCAAACAGCCAAGCCAAAGTGGCACCCCAAATTGGGAGTTTTCAAAGTTAAAATGCTTTAAGACAGTGCATTGCTGTTTCATTTTCTACCATGGCAGCGCAATATGGACAAAATGTTTGCAATTTTGTAGGAAACACAGCAGCAGGGCTGGTTCAGGAGTTCAAGAAGTGAATTATTTTGAGAAATAAACATCACTCATGACAGTTAAACCAACCTCATTAGCTCCAGAATTATGGTATGATTAAAAGATGTAGACTTCTTATGTTTTCATCAACAGCGTAATCGGGTCATGTAAACAAACCAGAGGAGCCATGTTTTCCAAAATAAAAGTCACAAATTATGAGAACATTTTTCCACAGAGTCAAAGTTGTGACATCACCAATACAAGAAACAGTAGGAACACAACTTTATTGCAAGCTCTTTCTCAAACTTTGTGACTTCTTTTTTTCTTACTTCTTACTTAAAATTTCCACATGTATTCTTATAGAATTGTGACTTAAAGGGACTGTGAGGACTTTCGAAGTGATCTAGAAAAGTCTTAGTTCCTGATATATGCCTGATTGTAAACCACAACTTAAAATGAGTGTATCAAAGCTAAAATAAGTTATTTATTAATGCAAATACTTAGCTCCCCAATTGGGTCGAGCAGGACTAAAGTCACACACAACAACTTGAAGCCTGTATGACAACACTGCTGATAAAGTTTAGAGGTGAGAAAAAAGATCTGTGTTTTTCTCTGCTGAAAAACAATTTTTGGATTTATTCAGTGATAATAGTGGGCGCTGGAACTTGATTGGTTGACAGAAGAGGGACAGAGGAGAAGAAGATGGCTAAACGGTAGAATGATAAGCTAGACAAGCTAAATGCTAAAATGTGAGCTAAACTGTTAATGATAATGTTCATTCCAACCCACATGCAGCAGTTATACTGCAGTGATCTGTTCAAAGCTGAAAGTCTGTCAATAAAACAAAGAGTGAGGTTGTGTTTTCTTCGCTTGGTAGATGAGCACTAGTAAGACATAACCAGGATTCACTAACATCATAGAGCACCAGGCTGTGAGTAGCGCTAAATGTACCCAGCTTCTAAACTACTCTACAGACTCACAAAGTTTGTCGTCACATTTCAAACAACAATGCTACATAACTGTTGATACATATACGACTCCATCGTATTGTATCTTGTAAAAAGTTATCCTAAACAAAGAATAGTAGTGTTAAAGAGAAGATCCGATCTCCATTCATCTTTCAAAACATCTAAGTCATGTAATCAGAGTTCACAGAAGTCCTCTGGCCAAAACAGCCACTGCAGTCCATTTCATACAGATTCTCCTCACAGCCACTTTAACGTTTATCTGCTTCGACTTTCATGCATTTGTGACTCTTCATTGCACATTTGCAACTCATTTCTTTTAAATTTGTCCCAACTTTGCAAATCTTCAGCTTCATTCTCCAAAATATCTGTAACTTTTTGTTGCAAATTTGTAACAATATTTTTTTAGTTTATGAACTTTTATTAAAAATTTGTGACTTTATTCCCCGTTTATTTATGACATCTTATCAAGTTTTATTGTTTATACAATGGCAATAGAGTTTTCAGCTTTCTCTTACAACCAAACAAAAAGATCTGTATGATCTTACTACACTTTTTTATAACTTAAACTGCCATCCTGTTAGTTTAATCCAATTTCAAAATCGGTGTCAGAAGAATTCACATCAGTAGCAGTCATCTTAGTTATTTATGAAAACACCTCAGGGCCTTTAAAGCTCAGCCATATTAGTTAAAGGTTTGTGATTGGCCTGACCTCAATCAGTCTGAACAAGAAAGAGACCAGATGCGCCTGCCTGAAAAAATTAACCAAGAACTCGCAGATTTGGCAGACTCCCATGTTGAATATGTATGTTTCTGCTTTATTAACAGCGTTTCCAGCTTCTTCCTCGAAGCTAGAGTTATGATTACAGCTGATGAAGAGCAGTATGAGAAGAAATACCTGAACTCCACTTCTCTATCTAATGTCTGGAAATGAAACAGATGTTGCAGCTTCCTCTAAAAAGACCTTCACTTTTCTTGTTTACTGCTGAAATGAAAAACAAAGTTCATTATTGATGATGTCAGAGCTCAGGCTCAGTGCCAAAACTCTCCTTGTTAAATAAAAATATGTATCTGAAAGTTTTAAATGGCTAAACTGAGTCACAGCTGATGAAACTGGCTGTGAGTTTGGTGTTAGGTGTCTCTGTGCCATAGTTAAGAACACCTGAGAGGTGTAGTCTTCAACACGCAGTCAGTAGGGGACTGCATTTGGCTGATTGGAGCAAAGTGTGACCTGTAACTGCACCACAGCAGATACCAGAGAGGCCGAGCCATTACAAACACACATGTGGACACTTACTGGAAACGTCGCACTCAGCACAATCAGGAAGGAACATAATGCCGACAGCACACAGCATCCAGCGCTCACACGTGTAACCCTCTCCAGCTCTCAACGCTCGTTGACTGTCAGAGAATGTGGCACAGAAATGAAAAGCAGCCGAACCGTAAAACTGTTGTGACACCAAGTCGTCACAAGAGGCGGATGAATGATCGCATGTGATTCGTGTCAGATGGCTGCAGAGGGACGCTGCACTGCTCACATGAAGCTGACACTGACATAAACAGCTTTTATCAAGTTAACGTTTTTTCAGGTACACTTTCTTGGTTATTTAGGAAGATGAATTTAATGGCAGAGGTGAGGAACAAAGTCTGAGGGGGATCATGACGTTGATGATGTTATTAGATATGAACTGACACCTCAACTTTAAAGCTCAAAGATTCTTTATGTTTTATGAAATGTGGTCATGACAAAGTGGTCACATTGAGCAAAACAATAAATTTCAGGGCTAAACAATCTGCAAAATCAATGAAATTGTAATGATTTTGTCGATATTTCTATTGCAATTTATTGTGCAATCATTTCTAGGTTCCTCATCTTATGTGTTCT
This sequence comes from Thalassoma bifasciatum, assembly GCA_008086565.1. Taxonomy (NCBI): domain Eukaryota; kingdom Metazoa; phylum Chordata; class Actinopteri; order Labriformes; family Labridae; genus Thalassoma; species Thalassoma bifasciatum. The sequence goes on from RPOG01000532.1 coordinate 6,871, forward strand.
GAAACATATTTTTGCAAATAAACATTACCCTTAATTACAATATGAAAACAATTGGCTACATTTTCTTGTTGTTTTGCTACACGTTACAGCTTTTGAGCCCATTTTAGTCACTCTCACTCTTTTTTGCCACTTTTGGACCATTTTTTGCTTCTTTCTGATTAGATTCCAAGTAAGGCTGGGTAATTAATTTCAAATCAAATTTAATTGCAATATGGCCTGCTGCACTATTCCAAACAGTGCAATATCTCTTTAACCTGAAATGTCTGAGTATCCCATTCTACCAAAGAGACAAATAGTTAAAAACTACAAATAATCTAAGTGGTGAAAAGTGGCTGAAACATCAAGGAATACCAATAATACTATGTGTAAGGCAGAAAAAATGGTCTTTAGAAGCAAAAACAGGTGTAGATGGCAGAAAACGTGGACAATCGTCAAAATGTTGCAAAAATTGGTAGCAAAAATGATTGAAAAGTGGCCAGTAAGACTTTTTCTGGAGACAAAATCTTTTTCTTTTCTTCTTCTTTTTTTTTTTTTTTTCTTACCTTAAATGTGGAATGGAAAAAAGGAAAGATCATCCCCTCCAAGCAAATTATATTAAATTTGCCACAAGACTCCAAAATGCTTCTCGAAATTATTTATTTCCAATTTTATTTAGCTAATATGGTCTTGTTTTTAATAAAGAGTGATCAGTTGCTTTTATTAATTTAACAACACATAAGATGGGAAACCTTAAATAATGGCACAATAAATAGCAATTGCAATACAGGAACGAAATAATTGCAATGAGTTTATTTTTGCAAATCTTTCAGCCCTGATCCAGAGTTTTCTCCTAAATTTCTCGCCAATTACTTGTTTTTTGACCATTTTTGCCACCTCAAACTTATCGGTATTGCTACTTCTTGGTGTTTTTCCACTTTACAACACTTAGATTGTTTCTCTTACAAAGATTGTTTTCAACAATTTTGCTCTTTTTTGAGCAGAGTTTAGGGTTGTAGAGCATAAAACATCTACAGCAAAACATTTGAATCTGGTATTCTGGTTAATTTCAGATTACAGAAACATTGCGCTGCTTGTGACTAAACTATTGCAGTTGGTCATATTATGAAGAAATCTAATTTGCCCTTCATTGTCAGCCCTAACGAGAACTATAAATTTTGGATGCTGGATTGCAAATCTTCCCACTGAAAAAGAATAAAGAGATATTTGTGATTATGTCACTTTCTATTCTTATAATGTACAATTTAAAGGCAATCACAGCACATTTTAACAAGCATCACTTGTTTTACATTAAAATTACTCCATGCTAAAAAATCTAGAAGCATTTATTCTGAGCTGTAGTTACATAAGACTTGTTCAGGACATGGATTTTGGACTTTAATTGTAGCTTCATAAAGGATGAGCCAGCTTTGATTTCATGTTTGAAAGGATCATAGAGTTTAAATGCTATGTAAAAAAAAATCACATGTAGGTGTAACTATACAGGACATTTTACTCTCATGTTAGAGCATGAAATATTAAATCAGACCAAACTCAGACAGAACATTATGTTGCTGTCTCCTCTCAGCCACGTACCCAAACATGAAAACAAAAGCACATTCTGACTAACATGTTTCTCAAAACAAACACTTCTTCACCACCCACTGTAATTTAGCCTCCACTCCTGCAGCCTGTAATTTCCTTCTTCTGCTGCTTCGACTCTTTTTCCAAACAAGTCAGGAGGATTCAGCAACATATTACCCACTCTGTTACATAATGAAGGCGAAACTCCAGCCTTTTAACACTGCATTATACCTGCTGCGGGACTCCTGCTGAGGAAAAGTGCTGGTTCAGCCTCCCTGTGCTGACAGGCAGAGCTGGAGGTGTTTATAAACAGCTGAAGGTTCATTCAGAAACACTAGAAACAGTTGTCATAGCAGAGCCTCGTCGTCGTGTTAATGCTCATAGCTGCACTGACAGCTGCCCCATCAGCACAATCAGCGTCATCCCATCATAACACAGAACCATTCAACATCAGAATATCACATGTGTAGAGTTTAAAGAGTCACAGTCAGGACAGGAGTCAGAGAAACATAAATATTACCGTTCAGCAGCGTTGAATCTCTCAGAGATGTCCGACTGCTCGCTCTCTCCCTCTGCTCGGTCCATCTATTTACTGTCCAATCCACTGGGGCAGGCTCACTGTCAGCGTGCTGCGTCACTTCCGGACAGACTGGACCCGTACACCTGTGGACGCACGGCGGCGTTCACGCAAACAAAGATCGTCTATAAAGAAGACTGCCACACTGACGCAGAAACATCACAGCAACCTCAAGTTAAAGGGACTGTGGAGACTTTCTGAGTCATCTTGAAAAAGTATCACGTCCATGCATATGTCTTACCATAATCCACAATTTAAATGAGATTATCAGCACTAACAGATTATTTCTAAAGGCTAATTTAGCTAGCTTCCTGATCGGGTCATGCAGGACTGGATTGATTTACAGAAAGTAGTCTCTTACGGCGCTTCTCCACTGTACAATTGCAGCCCCACTTGGCTCTACACAGATTGGTTACCGTTTCCACTAGCCCGACTACAGACTCATGGTGGGGGTGGATCTTATAACACAGCTGTGCTAAAGTGCGTGCATGTCATCTATAACGCGACACAAACATACATACACTACACATTTTGTACTAACATATGTGCCACGGTGGTCTTTAAAGGAAAAAAAAAAAAGCTCAATGTGGGGCGTCATGACAACGGAGGTAAACAACAGCCTTGTGCTGCTGCACACGGAGGAAAACGAAGGAGCTGCTTCCTGACGTTAACTCTTCCCTGGATCCAGTGATATGTATGTAAGTATGTATTCAACTGTGAGAAACATACACACTGTTTTGATTACACATACATTTCCCTCTTCAATGTAATTGACAAACAACCATTATCAGTTACGTTCATGTATCTTTATTACATCCATAGCTTCTGCTTGCATTTTGTTTTTATGCAGCACATACCTAGGAACTGACCAAACGCACAATTCCCGCCAATATTTGCATACTGATCTGGAACTGTTTGTTGAGTCATTGATGTTCAACAACAATCAAAAACTTTATATAGCATATTTTATTCAAACAAGTTCAAAATAAACAGTACAGTTGGGACATAGTAAACCATTTTCATTTCACCCCCCACCCCCCACCCCACAAATAAAGAGGAACAGGTAGGAAAATTAAATTGATAAGCAATATCAGAGAGCTCAAAAGTAAGTCAATAAATGGAAATATAGGAATCAGTAAATAAGTGACAATAAGTTAGTGCCAGTAATACAAATTTGATGGTGATGAGTTTGGGAAAGGGAAGAAAAATACACACACACACACACACACACACACACACACACATCTTTGTGTCATTTTAAACTCATTAGAGAAATTATTCATCCTGCAAAAAAGTGGATGGATAATGTAACTAGAATGATGGACCTCAAAAGCAAACTTGAATGTAACTGTTGCCACATTTCATTTTGTCCTTAGAATATATCTAACAGTTGCATTTGAGCCAACATGTTCTCTCCCTCTTTTCCTCGCCAACATAACTCACACTAGATCCAAAGTGCTTTCATTCAGCTGAATGATACAATGACAGGCACATCCTCCAACTCTGGCTGTTTGTCGTCTTACTGTCTTCTCCGACACACTCCCTGAAATGAGTAGTAAAACAAGGGGAAAAAAAGATAGATTGCACTCTTTTCCATGAATTGTTCCATCCCTACTTCTTACAGTATGGATGAGAATCTCTGTTTACTATTATGCACTTTTTAGGCTTTGAAAGTTTGTGTTTGTCATTTAAATGTGTTGACAAGCTCATTTCTCATTCAGAAAAAAATTAATCTATATTTTTTTAACACTCTGGAATGCACGGAGGAGCTTTAGAGAGGACACTGAGCCTTTCTGAGAGTCATGTTCACACATTCAGATGACATTTTTTCACCTTTGTAAAGCTTTCCATGTGACATGTGTTAAAACTCCTGGGTCTCCAGTAAAATTGAAGTATAAACAGACCCAGTGAGCGCAGTGTTTGGGTTAGCCCTGTCTGCAGGAAATGCCACTATCACTAGCCAAGTCAGATGCATTGACATTTTCAATACTGGCACCGCTGCTGTTACAGTGGAAATCTGCCAACGTACCATCGCACTCTGAATGAATTGAGAGGAGTTCACCCTCAAAAGGTTCATCCAGGACAACCACACATCCAGTTTCCCAAAGCTGAGGTCATTTTCTAGCTTAGGTGGTTTTAGATGGACCCTTGTGATTTGTGGGAAATGGTCTACGACCGCTTTGACAAGAAAAAAATATGGGGCTTTCTTTCAATGCAGTTAAGCAAAGTCTCCAAA
>RPOG01000532.1:14151-54252 GCA_008086565.1 Thalassoma bifasciatum
AAAACAACAACAGCTGCTCACACCTATGTCGCTGTCTCAACAGGTGGGAGACTCCCATTTAGAAATGAGATTCCCACGAGTTTGCCCTGATTTCGGCGAGGTCAAAAAGAGGAAGTGTGTGGTTGGACAGTCACTGGGAGAGGATCAATATCAACAGACAGTGGAGTACTACTATAATACTTCATTGGGGGAAAGCTTTTTAAAATATTGAAGCATCGGTCTCCAATGAGTGTAGAACCTATCGGAGCACCCTCTAAGGGTGAATTTAATTTTCTCTAATTTAAGGAAAAATAAGACATCATGCAGCCACGCTTTAAATGAGGGAGCTTTTGAGGATTTCCATAAAAGGAGGATCCTCCTGCGGGCAATCAAAGAAGCAAAGGCAACAACATTATCCTGGGTTATTGAGGTGGCAAGATTGTCAGGAGATCTACCGAAAATAGCTATATGTGGGGATGGATTAATATCTAAACCTAAGATTTCAGAAATTGACTTAAAGAAAGATTGCCAATATGTAATTAGTTTTGAACAGGACCAAAACATGTGAGTCAGGTTGCCACAAGCCTGGGAGCATCTATCACAGGTTTCATTAATTGTGTCTGGGAATATTTTGGAGAGTTTAATTTTGCTGTAGTGANGGAGCACCCTCTAAGGGTGAATTTAATTTTCTCTAATTTAAGGAAAAATAAGACATCATGCAGCCACGCTTTAAATGAGGGAGCTTTTGAGGATTTCCATAAAAGGAGGATCCTCCTGCGGGCAATCAAAGAAGCAAAGGCAACAACATTATCCTGGGTTATTGAGGTGGCAAGATTGTCAGGAGATCTACCGAAAATAGCTATATGTGGGGATGGATTAATATCTAAACCTAAGATTTCAGAAATTGACTTAAAGAAAGATTGCCAATATGTAATTAGTTTTGAACAGGACCAAAACATGTGAGTCAGGTTGCCACAAGCCTGGCAGCATCTGTCACAGGTTTCATTAATTGTGTCTGGGAATATTTTGGAGAGTTTAATTTTGCTGTAGTGAAGTCTATGGAGCACTTTAAATTGAATGAGAGATAGCTTAGCACAGCTAGAAGAAGAATTGACAGCCTCCAGCGCTTTTTTCCAGAACTCCTCAGACAAGTTTATGTGTAGTTCAGCTTCCCAGTCAGCTTTGATTTTGTTTATCACAGTCTCGTCAGTTGTGAACAAAATGTTGTAAAGGAAGGAAACCTGGCCTTTGGGCAAGTCTCTTGCCTTAAGTGCTATATCGATGCCGCTGGGGTTTGGGGCTTTAGGGAATGCTAGTGAATGGGTTCTTGCGAAATCGCGGAGCTGGAAATAACGGAAAAAGTCAGAGTTATTTAGGTAAAATTTAGAGCGTAGCTGTTCAAAACTAGCAAATACATCATTGACATATAAGTCNACCGATACTGCTCTGTCTGTCCACGTGTGTCTCAGCCAATCAGCGTCCTCAGAGGCTGCTCCGAAACCAGTGCAGGGATGTGAGCCAGGCAGGTGCAGAGAAACAGAGACAAGAACAGGAATAGATAAACACATAAACAAGAGACCAGAGCAGAGAAGAGGGACAGTTTCTCAGCTCAGACATCAGATAATAATAATCAGTTAAGACACATTTTATTCATCTTTAAGGCAATTAGGATTTTTTTAAGTGCAAAATACATACAATCAGGAGACTTGGTCATATGACTGGGGTTGTAAAATTAAAAGCTGCAGTGATCAAACAAAATAAAGTACATTACTCATTAAACACACCCAATCAGAATGTTAGCTGTAAATATGTTCAATAAAAGTCTATAGCCTATTAGGAATTAATGTCCTTTTCAGAAGTTTATATTGCTGTTATCATGTCACACAACAATTATTTAAGCTGTACTTTGTAAGTGGCTTAGTAATATTGCAGTCACAAGACTTTTTCAATGTGTTAGTTTCTAAAAGTGCATCATTACATAAACATCAAGTAAATATTTGTATGTCCTGCATGGAACATAAACTGCAGTCCTGTATTTCTATAGAAATGAATTGAATTGAAGTACGTCTACTGATATTTTGCCTTGGTGTATGAAGTAGCTTTAAACTGAGGTGACTCTGTGAATTGCAGCTACTTCCAAATATGAAAAAGCACCAGTGAAGTGTTCCCTCTGAGTGAACACATATGACGTCAACACACAAATGAAGTGAAGAGCACAGTGAGTGAGCTAAACAGGCGAAATGGTCCATTTCTCCCCATGACTTGTGTGCAAAATGATGCACAGCAGCATACATCAATGGCTTCAAAGTGTCTTAGTTTCAGTCTCGTTTTTCTTAGGTGCGTTTAGTGCAGCAGAATCAAACCATGTCAGCCACAGGGGCTGGCAGGGTGAGGCACATTAACAGCATCAGCTGTGACATTCAGCCACCCTCTTCAGACAGTCTCTGTGGTTTGAGGCCAGCCTGGTTCTGCCGCTCACCTCCTGCCACCGCAGAGTCCCATGGCTGCTTTTTACCTGAGAGGAAAACAATTGTAAAACATTTTAGGGCCTCTATACTACACGTGCCAAAATAGGAAGTGTAATGTATTCTTACCATGTTGTCGATGTCCAACCAAACGTCATCTGCTCTGAGCAGGTGGATGTTTAACACAGTTGTTTCTACCCAGGCGTTATCAGTGTTCCTGCAGTCATCCACGTAACCCTCAGATATCTATAAACACAGACACCACAGGTCATAATCAACCAACTCAACATCACAACATCCTCTATAATCACTGAGTTGATGAACAGGTCTGTTTCCCTGTGTGCTGCCTCAGGAGTAAAGTCTAGAGTCAGTACTTATTAGCCGTCTTTTTGATAATAGATTCTATTCCCGCTTCTACATTTTTTTAAACTACTATTAGTGTCAACTTTAGTCCTTTAAGTGATATATTTATTATTCTCAACTCAGACTGGGCAGTTGATTGTACATTAGATTAAATCCCAATATGAACTGCTGTAATATTCTATTCTGTAACCTCAACTGTGTCAGAATACAAAGTAATTTTTTGCAACAGATACTTTATTCTCAATATCAGTGTAACTCTGCCCCTGCTCAACTAAACAGCCAAAATGTTGAAAACTACCTTTGCAAGATAAACCATTGAAGTAAATAGTGACAAACGTAGCAATAAAACTAGGATTGAGAAGGCAAAATGGTCAAAAAGCAGCAAAATGAGTGAAAAGGGGCAAAAATATGGAAAAAACTGGGAAAATGGTCAGAAAGTAGAATAAAAGTGTGAGACGCAAAAAGCATATTGGTATTGGATATAGACACTGAATTTTGTTTCATTATCTGTAAGTCACAATCATCAACACCTCAAGAAATAAAGACCTGAAATAATTCACTGTATGTGTAATGAGTCTATATCTGGGTTTACCTTTCTGGAACGAGTGAACAAAATTTCTGAACTTTTTCTTCATAATTTAAGTTTATGAGATGTACCTATTTATGCAAAAAGACACATAAGATGGGGAACCTAAAAATAATCCCACAAGAAATCGCGATTGCAAAATAGGTGTGATTAATTGCAATTAGATTGCTTTTTCAAATTGTTCCGCCCTGTTATTACCAGCACGTTAACTTGCAAATCAGGCTGATTTTTCCTGTGAAGTGTCAAAGAGACGTACCTTTGTTCCCGCTTTGACTTTTTCAGATAATTTTTCATAGACTGTCTTTCCCAACGTTCGTTTCAGACTCTCTGGCAGTTGATCAACTGACTGAGTTGGGCCCTGGAATATAAATAAAACACAAATAGAACATGTGGAAAGATTAATCGATCTACAAAAAAGTCAATGGACGTCTGAAGTGAACGTGCTTCAGGACTCACCCCAGGTAAAACTAAGGCTCCGTGGCTTTCCCAAACTGCCAGGTACTCCAGAACAGATCTTCCACTGTCTCGCCAGCTAAAATAAAACATTCAAAGCTTAAAGTAGAGTAACACAAACCATCAGTGTGAAGAATAATGGTTATAAAAACGCAGACACATTTTCACCCACCGTGTCAGCACCAGGTCAATGTTCAGATTTGGGCCAAGGTGACCGAGTTCACCTCGTCCTCTGACACCAGTCCTCCCCTTTGGGTTTCTGATGACACATTAGACACACATCAGACATGGAGACACGCTCACAAGGTTACTGAGAGTGTTATTCGATGCCTTGTGTATCTTATCTAGTATCATACCTGTAATTATCTAAGGCTTCTGGTTCGGATCTGCAGAGGAAGAACAAAGGACATGTACAAGATACGGACACAGAGGATGCTGTGTTGTAATAATTGGATCCAATAAGACACATACCCGTCCACGTCGTCCCCACTCTTAGGGTAATGAGGCGGCAAGTAAGAGCTGAAGCAGACCTGGAAAAAGAGAGGACATGATAACAATCCAGGTCCAGTGAAAAACCAAAATTGATTTTCTCATGTGGGTTTATTCTGAGGTACAGGTGCGGGTGAAAATGTGAAAATGTAAACCAGATACCTCCCATGGCACTTTCTCGTCAGGCACAGGAAAACGTGTGCCGTTGTTTGGGTAATAAAACTGTCGAGCGTTCACGTGGAATGTGTCCTCTTTTTCTGATGCTGCTTTGAAAGTTTCAAGAGGCTCCTCTGTTGTAGTTGGAGCTGAGAGAAGAATAAAAGTGTGTGAAAACAAAAATGGGTTTTGGATGAACCATTATACTAAATAAATAAAGAGGTTAGCTGCTGACTGAGTGGTGGTGCTTTTTTGGATGCAAAACCCTGAGATTTCATGTTGTCCATAATCCACTGCAGGGCTTTGGCTGACTGGCTGACCTGATGAGAAAAAAAAACAAAAAGTGGGTCAAATACTTTTGATTACTTGTTGTACAGCAATGACGATTATATTTTTGTATCAACAGGAACATCTGGGAACAAAATCAAGCAAAGTGTGTCATCTTTTTTCGGCCCAATGCCTCGCTCAGGCAGCCGGGTGTAAAAATATTCTTGTGTAGACGCAGGTGAAAACCAAAAACCAGGTCACAACCTGCTCCTCTAGTCGAGCCAGTCTGGTCATCATGGCAGCAGAACTCGTCTCTTCTTCCCTCTCAAGTCGTTCGTTCATGATTGAAACCCTAGGAAAACAAACAATGGTTTATTTATAGCCTCACTGCACCATCCTCATTGTCATACACAGAGGAAGTTACTTTATGAAATTAATAGCTCGGGGAATTCTGTGAAATCCTGCTTGAGACATGATCCTTTGTCAATGCTTAGTTTATAACTCACAAGACTCAAAAACTTACATTTTGTTAGATTTTCCACCTCAAAGCCCCTGACAGGATGTTCAGGATATTTATCAGTTTCATGTCCAATTGTAAACAAGAGAATATCTTCATCTCCTTCATTAAGGCTGTTTGTCTTCATCTGCTTGCTTCTGGTATGTTTACAACTTTAGAGTTTCAAAATAAAGGCATCCTAATGTTGATCAGTCTTTTAATGATCTGACTAATCACTGTTCAGCAAATCAATAGACTGATCCTTATCAATAGATATTTGCATGCCTGACTGCCATTATGATAAAAGAAATTGCCAGTCATTGCTAGTCATTATCTGGTTCAGTGATACCCAACCTGTGGGCCGCAGCCCCCTGGTGGGCTGTGAAGGTATTGCACGTGGGCTGCCAGCTCATTCCCAAATGTGTGTGTTTGTGTGTGTGTGTGTGTGTGTGTGTGTGTGGGNGGGGGGCACATTTCCTTTCAGCAAATGCCAGATGTTGAAATGCTGAGCACCACATTTCATCACTCTTGCATTTCCATGCAGCAAATGCTTAAAGTTGAAATGCTAAGCCACAACCCTTACCTTCACATCTCCATTGCTCCACGGGAGCAGCGTTGAATTGAATGACACCAATCAGTCCCATCCATTAACTCTAGGTCTTCAAGGAACTTTCATCTGTTGCTGTAGCTCAGCATTTCAACATATAATACCAATAATGTTTCAAATGTTAAAAGTCAGTTATGCTTAAAAGGATCTTGACCCTTGGAATACCAGGCGGGTTTTTGGTCATCTTTTTTCTTCTCAAATTTTTTCTCACTGTGGTCTCTTTTTGCTCTATAAAGTGAAGTCCCGCTCCTCTATGCATTCAGGCAGAATTCAAAGGATTTTTGAGGTGTGAATACTTAATGTGTATTCATCATTCAGAGCCTGTTGAAAGCAGAAATAACAGAGAACATTTTTGTTTGTGCATGTACAGTCAGGGGGGTCAGGGGATTTAGAGATGTTGCCTTGTCCAGAGTGAGCCACTTGTTACCAAACTTAAGAGTGTCTTTTTACCACGGGGATTGAATCTGATTTTAATCCACAGCTTCAAGAGATAATTAACTGGGAGAATCCAAATGAAAAGAAGTGAATATATGTAATACAAATTTCTACAGACTTCCTTTCCTTATTTGTTCCCCTGCAGACAACTTCCATACTTTGTTTGACCTTATCTGGTCTTACACAGAGTTTAGGTGTTTGTGGTTGAGGTGTCAAATACACAGTAGCACTAGACGACTGTGACTGATTAACAGAAGAAGTATCCTCTTTTACTTTTGGGCTGTGTCCAGGATGCGTCGCTCCATGGTCTGGCTCTGCTGTTGTTGTGTGGAGAGCAGGTATCTGTCCTTCATCAGGGCCTCCCAGTTCAAGAGCTCCTCTTCCTCAATCTGAGGGAGGTGATTTTCTGCAAATGGTTCAACATATCATCAGAAAGTTTCCTGGTACTCTACACCAGTCATTCTCAACCTTGGGGTCCTGGGGGTCACGAGATGAGTTCTGGGGGTCGCCAAATCATTTGGGAAAAAATTAACTAATACTGAATTACAAAATTCCAGGATTGACAGCGTAAGATTTATAAGGACCCCAAAAAATCCTTGCACAAAAATGTTCTTTAGGTGACTCATTCTTTTTAGAAGCAACATATTCAGCAACATAAACATTCAAAACGAAAGATGGGCTGTTTTTATTCCCACTGGTTAGTTAAAGTTTCAGTTAGGATGTGTTGATTTTTTGTTTTGTTTTGTTTTTTAAAATCAAAAATCAAAATGAATAAATCAATCCGTGGGGTTCCAGATACCACTGCACGTGAAATTGGGGGTCCTGACTCCCAAAGGTTGAGAACCACAGCTTTACACTGTAGTATAGAAGCACATGGACAGCGATCAGTTCCCTCATAGAAAAAAAAAATTCTGCAAGCTATGACCCACAAAATCTGCAGTTCTTGAAAAATCACTATTTAAAAAAGTAAAAAAATCTTAAAATAGACCAGTTAAAGTTGTCATTTTGAGTATTCAATGTAGCGTCCAGCTTCATGATGACTGTTCATTATTATCATATAGCGGTTGTTGTATGTGAGGAAATTCCTACCTTCAGTGTAAAAGCAATCATATAAAAAAATACAACAATTCCTTTGCAGAATTTATTTGAAGATAATATGATACTTACTAAACTCTTTGCATATGATGGGGGGCCGGCGTAATAAGAGGAGCCTGATGAATTGGTAAAGATGGCTGAACATGATAAAAGGAGGAGGAGCAGTTGGACGGCTGTGGTACTCTTTAATCAGCTCGTATCTCTGAAACTTCCAGATCGTGTCTGTGTTGTCCTGAACTTCCTGGAATGTGAAGCTGTAAGAGGACAGGGCACCGAAAAGAGAGGGAACGATAACAAGGAGGATGACAAACACCATGTAGATCAGTCATTGATGGAAGGAGATAACACTAAACAAAAGGACATGTCTCACTTGAAGATAGCGATGAGCAGGTTGAGCAGCAGTATATTGGCAAACAGCAGGTAAACACAAAGCATGATGATAGTGAGCCACTCAGGGAAGGCTGGGGTTTGGTTTTCATTCAGGACGGGACACTTTGGCTTCAGTGGATCAGTGCCATTCATGCTGCAGGAGTCCATGTCAAACGCAGCATCTGCAAATGGGAAAAAATGAATGAGTGTGTCCTCAGTTAAGAAAATGGAAGCATAAACTCTACTTACAATCAATATTGGTTGGAAAATTCCCAAAGATGATAAGGTACGGCTCATAAACTGCTCCACGAATGATCCAGTCCAGGCGGCTGTCATTGTCAATGAGGATGCCTTGTTTGGCTACACCGTACGCTACCACCCAGATACTCAGCAGGAACATAAAGAAGAACATATCCATCATCTGGAGGACAAACATAAACTAGATTTAAGCCACATGCATGGGAACATTTGTGGTTTTCACACACACAAAAGAAAAAAGCTGATAATTTGACGTTCATAACTATGAGGCCCTGATTGTTAAATTGCACACATGACAAATAACAACATAAATCTCCACATTTAGCCCAAAAACATCACTCTTTATTCAGATTTAGAGAAATATTTGTGAAATATATTTGTCAAATATTACGTGTAAATGTTGAATGCTTTATCTAAATGTTACCAAGAAATGTTATAAATACATTTCCTGATTCTAAATATTTAGCTACACTTCCAAACATTAAGTTTACATTCTAAAATTGTGCTTGGCTGGCTCTTTTATTTTGGTGGGCTGGAGAGTGAAATTGCACATTAGCTAAATATTTAGAAATCTTGACTAAATATTTAGAAATAATCGTGAAATATCAAGATATCAAAGCTTAACATTCAGATATCTTAGAAAAATATTTATAAATCTTAGATAATAAATTTAGAAATCTTAGCTAAATATTTAGAATCATGATATGTATTGATGACATTTAACATTTAAATGACATTCAACATTCATATATGACATTTGACAAATTTATTTCACAAATATTTCTCTAAATCTAAATAAAAAGTTATGTTTTAGGGCTAAATGTGGAGTGTGTGCAACTTAACAATCGTCGCCCCATACATGACATTATTTTACACACACAGAACAGCGATGAACTCTTTTGGAAATCATGCCTGACACATTGACAGTAGCCAAAAAAACATCCAATCTGGCAGAGATCTGGTGTGTAACAAACAGATCAGCTGCAGCACTTTGTTCAAAACCACAATTATTTATCTCGTCTCATCTGCAGGCAGCAGATGGAGGCTCAGTGAAGCAGAAGCCTCTTTTTGTATCAGATGAAAGGTGTTTCAGAGCGTAGCGTTATTGTGTGCTCTGCTGTTTCACCCTCATAGCATCAGGTCAGCTGTGGTTTTATTCCCATGACACCCACCATCCTCTTCACTATGATGATTTTAGGTCCCAGAGTCCTGCTGATGGTGAAGATGGCCATGAGGCGAAGGCAGAAGACAACAAAGTCGACACAGAGGATGATTTTACCCGCGTAGAAGAGCGGAGCGTTCAGTCTGGGAGAGAAAGAGAGTGATTCAGAAAAAACACAGCACTTTGATGGCTTAACTTGTCAGTCTGAAAGCGAGGGACTCACCTAAAAACGAGGCCGATAATAAAGAGGACGATGGACAGAACATCTAAAATATTCCACAGGTCGTTGATGTACATCTTTACTTTTTTACGAAACCCAAAACCATCAGGGTCATGAAAAAGCTGAAAGAAAAATTCAAAATGGGCAGTAGTGTTTTTTAGTTTTTCATCAATAAACACATTTCTATTCAACAATTCAAATTTTTAAATGCAAAAATGGACAGCTAAGTGCTCATATTGAGTCAATCAAGGACAGGTAAGCAACACAAATGATTATTTTGGCAGCACTGATTAATGGTAAGATGAACAGCAGAGTAACGTGTGCTTTTTCAGGTTGGTTAAAGGCCGGTAAAGCTGCAGCATTTTGGATCATCTGATGCGTTGGCTCTGATATCACAAAGTCCAAACACAACACTCATTATTCGTTCATTTGAAGACACAAACACTTTGATCAGAACTTGGATTATTGGTAGATCAGGCGTTCCTCACAAAGACAAAAAAGGACTCCAGAAATCTGAGACTTACGTGAGTGTGTGTTTGAGAATCTAGGATCCACTCTCTCACCTGCCTGACCTCCTCACACACTAGAGACAACAGCCAGATGTAAAGCAGCAGCTCAGCGGGAGAGGGCGTGGCCTGGAAGTCTATCATCAGGACCACGGCGAACAGGAAGAGGAAAGCGAAATAAGACACGATGTTCCAGTAAAACTTGACCTGAGGAGCCCTGTACAGACAGACCAGTTTGGACCAGCTGCCCAGGATCCTTTTCCTCTGCAGTCTGGCTGCATCACTGTGGACAGAAAACCCGTTCGAACAGTTTTATTTCTCTAATGTAGATCCAACAGTGACTTCTGAATTTAACAGAGGTGGCTATCTACTTACAGACGACGAGTATTTGTTCGCAAAACACTTCCAGTCACGTTCTCTACTGTCTTGATCTCCTCATTCTTCTCAGTTTCTCTCTGAATTACTTCATCACATCTGAGGAGAAATAGAAATAATGACACAAACTTTGAACAGAAGGTAAACAGAAGAGACAAAACTTCTAGACAGAAACACTGATAGATCAATAAACATATTAAAATCAGTAAAAGAAACTGTTAATCTTATATTCAATCTATGGAATCATTTGATAATCATTTGGGGCCAGTTGTTCAAAGGTAATCTGATTGGTCCAAATTTTGAAAGTGGGTTGTTCAAAAGGGAAGGAAAGATTAGATCATGTAATCCAACCCTAGTTTTAATCTGGATGAAACTTAGTTTGTGTTGTTCAGAACTTTTCAGAAGAATTGGATAACTTTGATCAAAAAAACAAACAAAAAAAGGGTTATCCTGGTAAAGTTTCAAGAAGAATATGTAGTAGAACTATAAAATTGGTCAAATAATATAACATTCATATTATTCATTGTATATACTTCTATTTATATTTTGCACTTGATTTTTTTCACTGTTACAGTGATAAAGTAGACATAGGCAACCAATGAAGCCTTTAAGTAAAGTAAAAACAAAATAAAAACGATCCTGTCCCAATGAAATGATCTCCTAAACAGGTTTCAATAACAAACAAAAATAGAATATTCCATTATTCTTTCATTCATCACTGTGTATTAATTTAAAAGAAACCAGCAGTGATAAACCTGTCCAAAATCATTACAAACAATTGCATTTCTTACTACATGTCCAGTCAGTCCCTCATTATGACATTTAGGCTTTTTTTTAATTTATGTAAGACATTTTCAAAAAATCCATGATGTATTTGTTAATGTGTACTTGATTTCTATTTGTCGTGGCTCAGATGAGAGCCCACACTGTGACATGTAATAAGGACATAGTAATCTTAAAAACTGTGTATCTGGACGAGGGTGATCCAATCCAGTGTTGCTTTGAAAACAAAGACAGATTACTTGATCCTGGATAGCATAAAATGGGATTTCCAAATTTTTTGAACAACTGGCCCTTTGTGGCCAAAATAGAAAACAGACAAAAGAAGTCTGCTGCCTCTAGGTGGTGTAAAAGTAACACAAATCTTTAAAAAAAATCTGTGTATTTCATTCAAAAATACATTGTTGAGGCACTTGCTGTAATGTTGTGTACAAAACTCTTTCAAACTTTTGATGACCTCCCCTTGAAAGCCTTCAGAAGTCAGACCTTGACGCTAATCAGGCTCACCTAAAAACCAGAAAGTGAGTGTAGATAAGAGGGAAGAAGACCATGCAGACCAGCACTCTCCACACAGGGTTGTCCACTGAGAGCTCCCCACACCAGATCTGAGTCAGAAGAGCCTAAAAGATCAAACAGAGTCATTCTGAAGTTTATGCCATCAGTTTTTTTACTCTTTCTTTAAAGAGAAGTCTCTAAAGATGTATTTAGTTTGTTTTACCTGAACACCAGACTGAGCTACGAAGCTTTTATCGTCGGCCTCCAGTGCCAGCCTCAGGCATGTTGTCCTTCCCCAGTACGGTGACGCACGAACCAACAACTTCTGAGCCCGCTCTTCGTCGTTGCTGTGACACTCGTTGAACACACCTGGGATCCACAAATACTCACAATAAAACACAAAAATATATCCTGTAAAATCTCTAGAACCCCCCCCCCCTTTGTGTCCTGCTGTAGTTTACCTATGGCTTGTTTCTCATAGTGAGTGGCCAGCTCTCTCATGACCTCCTTCTCATCTGCATCACTTCCCTCCTCCGCCATTTTCTTCAGGATCTTAGTGGCGGCCAAAGCGGCGGACATGCAGTCCCTACACTGTGCACACACACGGATGGAGAGGCTGAAAGGTCAAACATACTGGAGATGATTTTACAAACTGTCTGTGTGTAAACGTAGGATTCACCTGCTCCCAGGCAATTTGCGCCATCTCCTTGTTGACCTGGACCACAGCCCAGAGGAAAAGGTCTCTGCCAAAGTTCCTCTGTAGTTCATCAGGTGGGGACAAGGCAGCTGCCTGTTCCTTAGACAGCTAGAGGAAAGTGATCCAGATTATAACTTTTGATTACAGTTTGTTGCATTGAGGTCAGAATCTCAAAAACGTGCACAGCCAATAAAGAGCTTCCTAAAATCTTAAAAGTTGATCTTTTTTTAAACTTTCCAGAACATGTATCCAAACCTTTGTAACCCAATTTCAGACTGTGAATAAAAATAAAAACAACTAACTTGCTATGTTGAGATTATTCTCTACCAATATAAAGATGAAATTTTTGGGTAAAATATCAGATTTATGAGATACAAATTCAAACTTTTGGCTTTTTATCCCAAAGTGCCACTTTTTTTTAATCTCAAAACTATGACTTTTCTTCTCATAATTTTGACTTTTTTTGTCCCACAATTTTGACCTCTTATCTCAAATTTTTGACTTTTCATTTAATGATTTTGACTTTTCATCCCATAATTTTGACTTTGTATCTAAAAATTTTGATTTTGTCATCTCAAAATTTTGACTTTTATCTTAACATTTTGACTTTTTATCTCAAATTTTTAATTTTGTTTTTCATAATTTTGACTAAATATGGGTCCAAAACATTCTCAACAAAGCCAAATTTTCATTTTTCTTTTTTAAACTGGATTAAATTGGCTTCTTAAACCAAACTCAACAGTTCTGGTGAGAGGTAAACTAATTATGTTTTTTTTCATGTATAGCTAAAAGTAGTTTTCACACAGAAGGAGATTAGCTGAGGAGTCAACCCTTCTTCAGTTGTTAATCAGAAAAAGGTAAAAACTTGAATCCTCAGAAATAAATTCCATTATTTACTGATGAGAATAAGTCACAGGGGATGCTGGATAAACAGACTCACTGATGCGGGGGTGTCCTCCATAGTCATGTTGAAGTGATACTCCCTTGATGATGGAGGGTAGATTGGTTGGGTGAAGCTGCCCAGCAGGTGGCGCACCTCCTCAGATACATGAGTTATAGAAATAGTTTCTCCATGCCTTGGGAGGCCTTGAACCCTTCTTTCCAACATCCGCTTCTTGCTGCGGCGAGCCCTCTCCACCCGCTTGGCCAGCTTGCGAAGAAAGAAGCAGCCGGGCATGTTTTTGTAGAGCTCGCACAGGGTTTCCTCGTCGTGTAAGAAATCCCTGAGGTTCACACCGTTCTCCAGGAGCAGACTCACAAACTGAGGCTTGTTGCCCACCAGGGCTGAGAACATGGCCCAGTGGAGATCACTGGACTGCACAGGGGAAGACAAAGAAAGCATTTCAGAGAACCATTTTCTAAATTATGAGAAAACCCCCCCACTACAAATGGATTATTCATTTCATGATGTAATTACAACACACCATCTAAACACAAAAATTGCTATACATAAGACTTGTTTTGTGATGCAGGTCCTTTGCTCTGGTTTTGAATTTTTTTTTGGCCAAAATTGTCAGTTCTGAAATGTTTTCTTCTCTTTTCTTAAAGATCATCATCACCATCACCCTCATCATCATATAACTGTCCTTGTCATTGGACTCATTGTTGTATTCAGAGTAAACCCACCTCCCACTGGCTCTCCTCGGTGAAGATCTCCGTCTCTGCTATGTCCACTCTGTTCCAGGCTATAGCCAGCTCTAGCTGCCTCTTCCAGCACTCGGTTCCCAGAGATCCACACATTTTTGAGGCTGAGGGGAGAATAATCTTAGTTTGTATTAGCTTTTACGGACAAGAAGCCCCTAAGTCATTTTGAATCTACTTGAGTTTTAACCTAAAGTCAAATGTTGGTGTTTGAAAAGCTGGAGCAACAGTATTTGTTTGACATTTTTGCCTTAATTCTCATCATGACTTGAAAACCAAAGCATAAAATATGTTGATTTCTTTTTTCCTCTTAAAAAAAATTACACTTAGCATGTAAATGCAACAACAAAGAAAGCACCAGCAAGCCCGAGCATGCCAAAACACATCTGTGACTTCACTGACCTTCCCACCTTCAAAAAACTCACAAAAACTCACCTGTTCAGAACAGCTTTTGATGTGTGACTGCTTCCAGTTACAATGTGTTTTACTCCTGTGTCCGTCTGTTTCTTTTCATTTTACATGACTGTGCTTTCAAACTGGTTTTAGAGTTGTAGCCTAAATTGTAAAATGTCTTTAAGCATCTTGAAAAGCACTCCATGAGTGTATTATTATTATTATTATTATTATTATTATTATTATTATTATTATTATTATTATTATTATTATCAATGCTGCATAATTGCCCCCCCTGGGTCAAAATCATTGTGTGCCACCACACTGTCTTTTTACATGAAAAACAAACAGCTCAGCATGAAATTGTGGCCAAAGAAGAAAAATAAGACAGATGATGTCTTTGCTTAATAAGCAGCACCAGTTCCTGGAAATGCACTTTAATTACCCTGAATAATCGAGCCCAGAGATGGAAAGTATGGGTAAAGCAGTTCTGCTGATTCAATATGAACAAAACATTAAGTGACCGTCCAGTTTGATGCCTTATTAAGAGCACTTTGGTGCAGTATACTTTGTACCAGTGTGCATTAAGCTCCCTCCAAATGGGTTTCATCTATCATTGTCCAGATGATCATGACAAAGAAAAGGATAGGGAGAAGCTCTGAAACATATCGAATGTGGCGATCAGTTTCGAAAAAGCATCATTAACAGGAAAACATTAGTGGGGTTATATGTGTTGTATTTTTATCCCACAGTCTGGTCTCTTAGATTTCTGAGATGTAACACTATACTTGATGAGTCATGATGCTGTTGTGTAAAAAGCTTCTCTACCTTTAAGCAGCGCCTGAAGAATAGCCACGTCCATATCCCCGTGACTGTCCTCGCCTATTCTGAAGACCGTGAGCAGGTGAGGCATCCTGATGATGTCCTGAATCTGGAAAATTATGCACATGATCAGACTGACACTGTATTTGTTTGTGACAGTAAACATCGTATTTCTTTAATCTGTAAGGAGTGGCTGTGATGGGGAGAATATAAAAGAGCGCCTGGCTCATCAACAGTGATTTCAGTTCACTTCTCCATTACTCGTCCAACGTCAATCTCTTGATTCAGATACTTCTTACTATCAGAGTTCAATTTTGGTAGCAAAGGAAGTGCTAATGTCATGAATAAATACTTCTTTATGGAATGAAATACAAGAAATGTACACACATCTAATTCACACCTGAGTGAAGGAAATTTACTAAGCAAATAGATACAAGCCTCCTATTGGAAAATTACTGTATGGGCGATTATCTTTCAGCTGGCAACAAGTCATTTAACCCCAGATGATGCAAAAAGTAACTTCTCGTTTCTTAAACTGCCATGGTGAAAGACGCATCATGTAGTGGTGGAAAACATGTTTGTCTGTTTAAGAAGGGTCAAATCATTTGCATCAAGCAGAGAAAACATCTAAGGAGGTTGATGCAGAAACTACTAAAATTGAATTAGGAACTGACCAACGCATCACAAAAACTGGAAGGATGGTGGGGAACCATCGTCTCCAAGGAAGAAATGCAGTCAGAAAAAAATCCTGATTGATTGTGATCGGTGTTCACTTAAATGTTTGCCCAAATCAAATGGAAGAAAAACAACAGTAGAGCTCAGGAGTATGTTTAATTGTGAAAGTGAGAGTGTTGTCACACATATAATGGGAACTCAAGCAATTTGGATTGAACAGCTGTGTAGCCTTGAGAAAACCACTGATCAGTAAGGCTAACCAGAAAACAAGGCTTCAGTTTGTTAGGGAGCATAAAGATTGGACTCTGGAGGAATGGAAGACGGTCATGTGGTCTGATGAGTCCAGATTTACCCTGTTCCAGGGTGATGGGCGCATCAGGGTAAGAAGAGAGGCAGGTGAAGTGATGCACCCATCATGCCTAGAGCCCACTGTACAAGCCTGTGGGGGCAGTGCTGTAATGTCTATCTGAGAAAATATAAACAATGCCTTAGCAAATGTGTGCTGTAATCAAAGCCAAAGGCAGACCAACAAATTATTAGAGTGTGACAGTTTTTTGGGTGGTGACTTATTTTTTGGCCAGGCAGTGTATTTCATCCTGATTTTTGCAGAGTCACCCTTGAAGATAAGCATTTACTCAAGACCCATGTTCTCACTTCTCAAAGATATTGTACTAAACAAACCTTTTTGGTCCACTCTATGATTCGATTGTTGGGCATGTTTTCACCGAAAAAGCG
This sequence comes from Thalassoma bifasciatum, assembly GCA_008086565.1. Classification (NCBI taxonomy): domain Eukaryota; kingdom Metazoa; phylum Chordata; class Actinopteri; order Labriformes; family Labridae; genus Thalassoma; species Thalassoma bifasciatum. The sequence continues at coordinate 30,671 of RPOG01000532.1, forward strand.
TTTCATTAACTTGCGGATGTGGGCGATGGTGACCCGGCTCACTGGTTGTCCTGCCACCTGGGCGATCACGTCTGCTATCCTCCCAGAGCCCTCCAAGATCACACAGGGGGTATCACACAGCATGGCATTATAGATGGTCTGAGAGAACACAACACAGTGAGACAAGACAGAGACAGGGAGAGACAGAGACACACACACAGGGAGGGGGGGGGGAGAAAACTGATGACTCACATCCAGAGTGCCTGGTCCTCCATCCAAAACCACACACACAACAGGGATGGTGGTCACCCTAGTCTCTGGAGCTTGGATGATGAAAAGTCAATATAAAAAGGAGGACAGATAAGAAAGGATTAGATTTAATCTGGAATAGCCTTCTGCTTTTTTAGAGGCTGCATCAAGTGTTTTTAACCTTGAGTTCCCAGACGTTTTCTTGAAATGCATTTCTCCAGACGGCTCCGCAGCTCTATCTCTGCACCATAATGACCCTGGGTGCCATCGTCCACCAGCAGGAAGTGGGTGTGGTTGTTATCCAGGCAGGAGAGTCGGCCCTGGCCCTTGATGTCCATCGTGTATTGTGCTGGGAAGCAACCCTGCAAAAATGAATAAGGAGTACTGTATGAAGAGAAGGATGAGATTTTACAGGTGGACAGACAAACAGCAAGTGTGTTCATCGTGTGTTCACCTCTGGATGCACCAAAGCGTCTCTGTTGTGAATAATCCCCCATGTTGCCATCCCGATAGCCACGATCTGGCTCTGAGTGGAGCCGCTCAGGGCGTAGTCTCTCACGGCCTGGCCTACGTGCTTCATCACACCTGCGTGTGTCCCACCAGTGATGATCCATGCACCTGTGAACAGCACAGCGCGGGTCCTGATTCCACACATATGTGCTCGTTTTTCTGCTCACATAGTGATCAACCCAGTATACATCATCATAAAGAGAATAATTCCTGCCTCTTATTTGTCTCTGTTTATTCACAAATTGTACACAACCAAACACATCTACACACTTGTGATTGTTGGACATGTTTATCCTCATGGGTCTTCTTGATACTCTAAACTAATCAAATTCCAGCTGTAACCTTGTATCTAACAAACTAACATGAGCTTGAAGAATTTTTGATAAAGTCCAGATGCCCTGTGTTGTGCTGACGCATCACCATGTTGGCGTTTCTTGTAATTCATCCCTTGTATTACAGCAAACACACTAACAGGATTCTCCGTAGCCTGTTGTTTAGATGTGCTGCCGTTTGGGCCCTGTTACACCTGCATCAACATCCACACACAGAAACACCTCCTTCTAATGCATGTACCTGTCGTCTGAGCCACTTTGATGAGACCTCTGTGGAACATGTTCTTGATACGAGCCTTTAGGTAGAAGTTTTTGGCTCCTCCAGTTACTGAGATCAGCAGGTTGGGAGGTGAGAGCTTCCATTGTTCAGTTAGTAACTGGTACAAGATCTCAGGGCTGGTATCCGTGGAAACTCGTGCATACTGTGTAAAGACATAAATCAAGATTTAAGACATTCAGGGGGATGTGTACATGTCTGGAGGAATTTTTCTATATAACAGACAAAATAAAGGTTTACCTTGCCTATCTTCTGCCCCAAACCATCAAAGCTGATGTCCCCGAAAGCATCAGTAGGTTCTTCTGAGAGGTGTCTGTGTTTGTCCCATGACTCACCTGTGAAGTCCTCAGGCTTGATGGCTTCATCTGCATGTTCATCCTTTGAGTAGCCACAGTGACAGATATCATCTCTGCTGGAGAAACAGAAGTTAATGACCGCTTGAAAAAGTTATACAGATGCAAGGATAAGTCTTCAAGATACAAGTACATATAGTAAATCACATAACGGGAGACAATTCTTGGTGGGGGGAGTCTGAGGAAGGAATATTATAATCCAGGAAAGAGGGCGATGCCTGCTCTCACATAAACAGGAGAAGGAAGATGCTTTGGTAGCTCAAGTAGCATCCAAAAGGTCACGTGAAGCCATCAGAAATACCAACATAATGTAGTACAAAGCAAATCATCCTACCTGATACACTGTTTAAAGTGGCAACACTCCTTCTTGTTGATATTATCTCTAACCCAGGAAGCCAAGGCACAGCGCTGGAAAGAAGGAGAGAGAGAAAGGTGCTTAGATGGACTGGCTGCACTCATCACCAGACTTTTAACCATCCGCTTCTCCATCTCAGCTTCCCCCATCCTGGAGACGACAAGGGGGGGACACAGATCTGCCTCCGGACGAAAGCGAAGAGCATGACAGCAGAGAGGAGCCTCTGCAGTGAGTGCTGCTCTCTGCTGAGCTGCTGTGGGTGCTGGTTTTCACTGCATCAGTGATGTCAGAGCTGAGCTGAAGCTGAGCAGACGGATGAAACTCGATTAACCTCCCTTCAGGACAGAGAGCAGTGCGGTGCCAGGTTTAGATCGATAGTGAATTACTGAGAGTGGAGTATTTTCATGCAGAGTTGATTCAAAAACAGGACTTTCTGGAATACCAACTCTGTTCAAGCGAAAGGTAATTCATTTATGATCGATTATACACAGAAAAATTATTTAAACATTAAATCCCAGCAATATGTTTTTGCATTTTCATCCAGCAATCTGTCTTTGTTTATGAACTTTATAACAATACTGTACTTCATCTTTTTCTCTAGGATAAACACACAGAAAGGAAAGCCATTCCCTATTATGAGTGAAGTAAATGTTAACCCAAGACTTTGCACTGTAATTACAGATTATTTTGAGAGTCACAATTTTTACATTCCAACAAAAAAATTACTATTCCTTAAACAGCAGACACTTTTAGCATAACCACCATAATAAAATAAATCATATCTGCCCTTGACATGTTAGTTTTTATGGCCTTTTACAACATGCACAACACATTTGCTCAGCAGGTATTAAAATATTTGAAAAGTATATCTTCACACTGGAATATTCTCTCTTATTGCTCTCTTTGGTTCATGTGTGAGCCAAACACTCACCTTTCTAAAACAAGACACCACTTGGTTCAGCTGGAAAGGGTTCTGCGACTGTTCGATTATTTCCTGTGGCACCACCTTATTCGCATATGACGCCAGCATTTCTACAAAAAAACAAAAGCTTAAAATCATTCAAGGTCTCCTCGTTGGTCGACTTGTGCTTCCTATCGAGGTAGAAGGTAGAGTGCTTCTGATCGAGCTGTCAAACCTGCACAGTCTGACTCTTCAGCTTTTTAAAATGCTTTTATCTTCTTGGCAATCGACCTTTTCCCCATTACCTTTACTTCTCCTGCTGAGGCTTCTGGAAAATCATTAACCTCCAAGAAAAGTATATTCAATAACACATTTTTAAACCTAAAACTGATAAACAGTATTTGTTGACTCTCACCTGTAGATTCAGTCATGGTTATTACAAATCAGGCCGACACAGAGGCTTATCTGGTTTATGTTGAGTTGTTAAATGGCCCCTCCTCCAATAAACAATATCCACCCTCTCAACTTTACAAGCATCTCGTGCTTCCTTCCATAAAAGACACTCTGCTTTTCACTCTGGCCTCTCATTGCCACCAATTTAAACTGAATCGAACACTCAGAAGCAGTTCACCTTACAGTTTAAGAGTTTAAGACAAGAGTTCAGCATTTTCACAAACATGTAGACACAGTATCTCATATTACCTGTAGTTTTAAATCTTCCCTTCTCTGAAACACATCCTAGCAGCAGCATGAAGTCATTTCTAGTGTATCACTTCAACAGCACTCTAACATGTTTGAAAGTACTGTGTTGTCTGTTTTTCACCAGGGGTTAAAACACCTGTTGCCAGGTGACATCTCATGAGTGTTATGTAAAGATCCTGTTACTAAATAGGTTGGTCCAAAGTCATAATTACATTCTATTCTGGGAATGATAGATATCACTTATTAAAACCACCATTGTTCCTGAGTTTAATATTATCTGAGTCTGTGTAATAAGCAGTATCTGATTGAGAGGCAAGGCTGAAAAAAATGACATCTGCCATAAAGCGTGTATCAGCATGCCAAAGGTGTGCCCTCAGCAGAGTTTTTGACATAATTTTTAACCCTGTGGTGCATTGTGGTCACTACAGTGGACACCTATTTAAAAGTTATTTACTCCTAAATTCAATGGTTCATGTGGTGGAAATTCATATTAGCCTGTCGGGATATTTTTATTCTTCATAGGGCCTGAAAAATTGTTTTCAACTCTTTTCCTGAATATATAAAAAAAAGTTATAGACAAACATTTGAGGGTAAAACCACGTAATAACTATAAACTACTCAGAGTTAAAATGGATGAAAGAGAGTTAAAATGTTTCGCAAAGCATTAAAAAAAGATTATTCATGAAATTACCAAAAAAGAAAAGAAGTCAAACAAAAAAAGTCATATTTACATTAAGTTCACACTGTTTTAAGTTGAATGCTGAGTTACAAATATTTGAAAAAAAAGGAAAACTTTCTTTCATGCTTTCAGACAAATAAAATCATTCAAGGGAAAAATCCTGACACTGGCTTTCATAATTCATGCATCACAGGGTTGAGCTGAGAAAAGGCCAAAAAAATCAGAAAAATCTGCTGGAGGTGTAAACTTTTAGGCACAACTGTATCTGAAGGGGTATACATTAGACTGACATGACACTGTTGTACGCATAACATGTATCATTAAGTTGAAGGAGGCTCCATGCATGTCTATAGATGTTGCCATTAAGTGATATTCAGTCAATTATGTTACCTTTAATGGAAAGTTGACATGGTTTGTTATAACAGATGTCATGTTTGCAACAGTGTCACGTCAGTCTTCTGCATACCCCTTCAAATAAAATGATACCTGTTTTTTTTAACAACTCAGACTAGACCTGTTTTTTCCCCTTTTGATTGAAATAAACCAAGTATCTTTGAATTGACTTGTTTGTTGTCCATTTGAAATAAATGATGAGTACATCTGTATTTTCACTGTGTAGAAAGAGGCAGAGGGAATTTAGGTAAATATTTTAAAAAGTGTGTTTGTGGGTGTGTGTGGGGTTGTCTTAATGAATTAAGAAGGGAGAAACATTAGCTTGTAGGAAACAGGAGCTTTTTGATTTTATTCAAAAATACTGAATATATATTACACAAGTACATCTCATTACACAATGAACAATGGAGACATACAACGTTTATTGCCATGCTGTGGATACACCAGATAAAAGACAAACACACATTCAAGTAAAAAAGGATATTCAAATGCATTATGTGCAACTTACATTTGTTATTCCTGTGAGCATGAACCAAACTCATTAGGTAGACCTAACTCTTTTTTCACAGCAATAAGCTTCAGCTTTAAGAGTTCACACTCTAAGTCTAACTTAGTCATCTTTTTCTCCATCATTCTTTCCTCAGTTCTGTTCTTGGCGATGCAGCTTTTTAAATATTCTGCCATTAGCTCATCTTCTTGAGGCTCATCATCCAATCTTTTTCGCTTTTGTTTTCTGGGGCTTGGTGGCTCCTTTATGTGACGGTTTGTTGGATCTACCAAGCTGGTTACATCATCCACCGTTGGTTCACCCTGTACGTCAGGTGATAGCATACTTGTCCCATTGCTGGATAATCTGGCCTCAGAAGACACTACACATCAGAAGAAAGAAGGAATGAAATCTTAGTGTAGAAATAATTAAATATGTATGTCTTATAGCTATTTTGGTTCTATAAAACACTCTTAGTTAGCCATCTGATACCACCATGTTTTAGTCACAACAGTTTTTTATGATACATTCTTAGTACATATCACTGAAACAGGGTTTTCCTCTTGGAGCCAGCGGTTGGTTGCATTGATGACTGGCATTTCTTCCACTGGTGCTGGTGACGGTGACATTGAACAACTTCCACTGTTATCTGCTGCACAAATACGGACAGTCACAAAATGCATGCACATCACAAACTGGTGTATTATAAATGCACACGTACAGAAATAAATCAAGATTATTTAGGTACAATGAATTAAAACTGATGCACCAAAGTAATGAAACGCTCACTCTTTCAATAGAAGGATGATTTCCCTTTATTTTGAAATGTTGCAGTTGAATGGTTGGGACCAGAGAAATCAGAATCAAAGTGAACAATAACAGAATAATGTTTGATAAGTGTGGATAAACTTATTTAAGATAAACAGTGACATCCACAGCTCTGGAAAAAATTAAGAGACCACAGCTAATTTTTCAGAAGTAATTCTCTCTACATATATAACAGTTATTCCATTGCAGTGTCTGTTGAATTCCAATACATGCACACAAACGCAACTGTTTCTATGAAATAAGGTACTGATGAGGTGATCACCTGAAACAAATCTTATTTAATGAGGAAATGTATAAAAACATAGCTGTGGTCATCACTCTCCTCTGTGAAAGACTGGTGGAGAACATGACAAGACGAATGAGAGATGTTAATGCAAATCTGGGTTATTCTACCAAATAATGATTTCTGAATACTTCCTGAGTTAAAACATTAGGAATGTGTTGTTTAAATTGAATATGAACTTGTTCTTTTTGCATTATTTGAGGTCTAAAAACTGGGCTTTTTTTTTTTTTTTTTTTGGTATTTTGACCATTTTTAATTTTCTGCAGATAAATGCTCTAAATGACAATATTTGGGATTTAGGAGTAATGTTGTCGGAGGTTTTTATAATAAAAGAAAAATGTTCACATTGAACAAATACCTATAAATAGCAAAATCAGAGGAAGTGAATAATTTGCAGTGGTCTCTTAATTTTTTCTAGAGCTGTATGTTGTGCCAGACTATAAACTACAGTGACCACTTTTCAGAAATGTAACTTCTATTATGTAAAGTGGAGCTGTCTGCAGAGATTTCAGGTCCATTCACAATAACTCACCCGTTTATAATGTGACAAAATTATTTATTTATAAAGGTGTTTCTGCTAAATATGTGGACCAACACTTCTTTTTTAAACTCAAAATGAAAATTATTCTGTTGGGTTTTTTTCAGATGGATGAGTTAAATAACGTACCAGTAATAGCGTGGATATGAGGTGAATCCTTCTTAAACAGATCTATGAAGTCCTCGTCCCTCAGGGGGGGCACAGGTGGACCTGTCCCACGCTGGTGTCGGTGTCTGTTCTGCCAAGCAGCTTTCATGTTACTGATTTTATTTTTCAGGTCTTCAACTGTCCGCTCAGAAACACCACAGGCATTGACTCTGTTTAAGATCTTTAACCAAACTTTCCCCTTCTCTCTGTTTGTTACTTTGGAGGAATGACTGGCTGATAACAGCTGTTTGTTCATTCTGTAGTCTCGTAGTAAAATGTGCATTTCTTCAGCAGAAAAATTTGATTTTCTCGATCTTCTCTCAGATACACCGTTATCGCCCGCCATGTTTGTTGTCGGTTGTGTGTAGTGAGCATGCGCAGTATGAATTTGCTGTGCAGGGCTTTTCCAGGAGATTCCCTCCTGACACATGAGGATCTACACATACTTCAATTTTCTTTCTTTTCATACTTCTTTACGTTTAGAAATTACAGAATAAAACAGACAACACAAACATGAAGATGATTTGAGTAAGTAAGGGTATCTTAGTCAAAAGAGGGAAGGAAATAATGAAAAGAAGGTTGGAGCCTGTCCCCAACATTTAGGAAAAGGATTGGGTCAGAGACTTGACTATGAAATAAATTATTTATGACACTTTCAAAGAGGCTTTGTATTGTATATTTTTCCTCTGACAAGAATAATATTATGAGCAGAATAATCCTGCAGACCGCGAGTGAACAGATAGGATTAGTGTCCATGTAAATAGAGAAAGAGGGCCAAATGTGTGTGCTTTCCAAAAAAAAAAAAGGAAAAAAAAAATCAGAAATGAGAAATAATTTGATTTTGAAATAATGCTGCAAAAGGAGTGGGCTGAGTAACAGCTGATGACTGAAAAAGTCAAGATTCACAGAAGAGGGATCATAGGCTTCAGGATATGAGACAATATCTGAATTTCAAGTGTTAAACCTTTTCTGTTGTTCTCAGTCACCACCACTAGATGTCAGCACATCATCAAAGATCTGTTTCCATTCAGGTGAAACTTACAACAAAATGCCTTTACTATACAAGCTGAAAAATACCAAACTAAATCCCAGTGATTGAAATAATAATAATAATAATGATGATAATAATAATAATAATAATAATAATAATAATAATAATAATAATATCTTGTGTGGTCTGTCAAAAATAAAGATATGTATATCAGTGGCATATTCTTAAGCTCACATTTTTTGCTGGTTAAACCCCCCACTCTCGTACCATTCAGTGGTGGAAAGTCATATCACACGATACAACGCTGAGTAAGTATGAATCACTTGGAATAAACAAATACTGATACATGCAAAACAATGCAGTTCAAAATAATCTGTTTCAACCAGTCCCAGCTTTTAGCATTTCTTTGCCATGTATTCAAAAATATTCTTCTACAATTAAAAAAAAAAAAAAAAAAAAAAATGGTGAAAAACTGTTTGGTCAATTTAAAGTTATGAACTGTCTCTCTAGAGTCGGCCTATAGTGACACTGCACTTTGTTCACACCATGGTTCACACAGAGAGCACTCCAACACTCACATTGTTTACGGCACAATATTTATTCAACAATATACAGATTAAAAGAGATGTAGAGTCTGTCAAAGAATATAAATAGAACGAAAGTGGAAACATGTAACAAATAAATGTTCTAAATTTTATTCAGAAAGAGAGGTAAATATGTTGTAGTTATCATGTCACAATAGTGTACCAGGTCGTCGAAGGTCACTTCGTAAATCTAAGCTGAGTACCAACTATTAGGCAAATCTAAAGTGTTTGGCTGTGATGTCTCTGAGCCGCCGAGCAGCAAACTGACAGAAGGGCTCAAACATGCACCAAAAGTCCCAGTGTGGCTTACTCTACGTGAGGGCAGTCAGATGACGAATGGATGGTCCTCTTAGCTCACCTACAGGAGAGGTCCTTCGCTCTGTAGCACCGCAGAGGGTGTAGAAACAGAATCGCAGAATGGGGACACTGTTGCACCTTTAAAATCAGCTTCAATGTATCTGCCCCCTCCCACCCACCCAGCAAGGACTGATGAAAGCCAGCACACCAAAAACAAAAAAAGGGGAAAATGTTGCATAGAATCAATTCTGACTTAGAGAACTGAAAATTTGGTGCTGCCATTTTTTTCTTATAATGTGGCTTTTTTTCAATAAACTCCTGAGACCCTCCCCAACCGCATCGCTCTTTTTTTTTGTTTGTTTGTTTTGGTTTTAAAAGAAAAATAAATAGCTGTACCCTTAGACTTTAACAAAAATAGCATTGTGTTGGATGTGACATCACATAAGTACTACTTTAAAGAGACTAAAACCCTGCATTGAGTGTTTACACATCTGCACATTTATATATATATTTATCATTTCTGTAACTATCTTGAGGAGAGAGGTGGATGGATTAAAGTGCATTATACTGTAAGAAAACAGAGCCCACAGTTATTACATGAAGACTGGAAAGGAAATTTGTACACCAGCTTCCAACCAGGTGATAATCTTTGACCACTTGTTTCTTTTAAAGTGAATCTTCATGAGTTGGTTTCCAATCAAATTAGATTCACAGTTGTATTTTACAATCACAATCAATAGCTAGCATTCATTTCCTGCCCTGGTCACATGCAAATAACACCGGATACCAAGGGATATCTGTCTATCTGTTACTTAAATTGACAAACCGTACCAACATGGCTGCTGGTAGCCTTGGTCGAGGGCACTCGTTTTAATGATTTGAACACGACACCAGATTTGAAAAACAGCAAAAAACAGGTGCCACTCAACTCACAAGAAAAATACAGCAAATGGGATTAGGACTCTTCACAAGAGTCACACAGCACAGAAATGACAGCAGACAGGCTGGGTGTGAACTGTAGCTGCACTCCTCTCTCCTCCTTCCTCCAGAGTTCAGTCCAGCAGGAGAAGGAAGAGGAGAGTGAGGACGAGGACGAGAAGGATGAGACGCCAAAGAGTCAAGGCTCTTTGACCTGAAATGTTTAAGGCTAAAGCGCACACAGGGGCTCACTCAGGACCGGGAGCAGCAGCTGTGAGTGTTTCCAGCACAGTGAGGGAGCGTGAGTGTGTGGGGTTCTTCACTGCAGACTGAACTGACTTTTATATACACTTATCATTCATTCTCGATTTAAACAAGCACGTGAGCAAGACATGGAAGATGCAATACCACAAGTGACATCCACAGTAAGTACACAGACACAGAATATACTGCTTTTACAAGTGAACAGCTAAGTATGATTGTGAATCTATGTGTGTCACAGTAAAAAGTGAAATCATAGCAAGAAAAACAAAAAGGGTGAAGCTGCATCTAAGGGCACGTTGAGCCGTTCGTCCAAGCATCCCTTTTTACGTCCCTTTCCTTAAAAAAAAAAAACAGACTCAAAAACAGAAAAAAGGCATTTTAACTTAAGACACCCAAGCAAAATTAAGATCCTTAAAGAAAGGATGTGTTTTGGCACATCTGGTAAAGACAAGGATGGGACTCGTGGTTTGGCTTATTGGCTGTTTCATGCATTTGAAACAGCAGTGCTTTGCAGGGGAAATAACATGCAGACGAGCACGCCATGTTTGAAATCACACAGCCTGGCCAAGGTAGCAAAACACAAGGCTAGAGCTAGCAGTGTGCACGGGCGCAGGCATTTAACAGCAGAGATGATCCAACTCCATGCACATGAGGACTTTTCAAAATTGCACTTTAGAAATCATTACATAACGGAGGAGGAGGAGGAGGACTTTTCTCAGGGGAATGTAAATAATCAGGTTAATCCCAGTGTTATCGGATATATGACAGAAAAAAACTGAAGACAGTCGTGATCTTGTTTTGCAGCTGTTACTTTGTGCATGATGCAATCAAACGGAATTCAAAGAGACGCGATCTTCAGTCAACACCTCCTTAGTTGATCAACTCTCCTGATCACCCTCAGGGATCTGCTCTCAGGCTCTTGAAATCCTGCGTCTGATTGGGAAACAGGTGTCTGAGTGGCAGGTGAACACACAATGAGGTAGAACAGAATGTTTCATGAGCGTCCAATCAGAGCACAGGACACAAAATCACTGTCATGACTACGACGAGCCTCCAGAGGGCGCAGACCCACCGGTTGATTAAACGACACCGACAAACACACCGACAAGTGCTTGGAGATGGAAGGACCCATTATATGGTTTGAACCACAAGAACAATCAACTAGAAAATACAGTCATTGCCTTTAGCTTCAGACAGACTCAAACTGTCCACATTGTTTGCATCCAGTTCTCCCACAAGATTCAGCTTCAGATTGCAAATCAGGAACTCCTCTTGTAGCTGCACAGTAGTGATTTCCTCAGATTTGGCGAGTTAAAACTTTGGGGCCGGACAAACCTTCACCACATTCCAGTTTGGTTTTAAAACAATCTTAGGATTCTACAGATCAAATCGTTGTTGTGTTAAAAAAATACATGGGTATGGGCTGAAGACTTCAGATTTATCTTCGTCTGACTGATTTTTGCCAAATCAGCGTCAGACAAGTAAAAAAAAAAAAGAAAATCTATATTCTTTGGATTGTGATTTAGAAGAAAACACAGTAAAATAATCTGATAAATAAAACTATTTCTGTCAATTAACAAAATAATCAGCAAGAATGATTGCACGTGAGCCCGGGAATGAAAGGGAAGGAATGAGGAGAGAGCAATAATCCTGCTTTTCTCCGCAAGAGTGACAGTAAGTGTTATTGCTGACTCATTTTTGACTGATTCAGTCAGGAACTTAAAAACAAAGGAGAAAAACAATAAGAAATTTCATATCTCCTACAGCTAGCGTCACATCCTTGTGGGGGTTTTTCTCCTCCGTCTCTCATGGTGGGATGCTCCGCTTGGTCACTTTCACTCCAGTCTGTAGCTGGAGCAGCTCATCATTTACTCTTTGTTGCATTTTCAGTGACGCTTAACCCGCCAGCAACAACTGCAGGTCATGATTGTAAGTTTAATGGATGCTAAAAGGGTGGAGACACAACTTTTGGAGACCTCAAGGTGTGTCTCCCACACACATACACACACACAAACACAGATACATACACACTACAACACGGAAAAGTCCAAAGAGGTCGTCAAAGTGGGGCTGTGGGGAGTTGCAGAGAAAAACTGCACCAGGGTGTGTTATCAACAGTGTGTGCTCATGTATGTGTACATGTATGTGTGTGTATATGTGTGTGTGTGTGTCTAGCATGCCCTGTTCTGCACATTAGACCTGTGATATGATCTGCATGTTGAAGCTGGGGGAGCGGGACTGCTTAGTGAGCGGAGCACCAGGAGAGAGGAGGTCCTGGGCCTCCTCCGGCCTGATGAGATGCTCCTCCTTCAGGCTGATGGTGGAGTGGCGGTGAGAGCCCACAGCTGGAAGCATCCCCTCCCTGTCAGAGCCTCCCGCCGCCTCCTCTCGCTCCTCGCCGCCTCCGTTCAGGTTGAAATTCATGCAGTCAAAGGACTTGCTGGAGGAGGTGCTGCCAGTCCGAACCAGCATGGGCCCAGCGGGGAAGCTCAGGTGCTTCTTTATGGGACTGAGCTGGATGGCGTCCAGGTTGATGCTGGCCGGAGGCGACTGCTGCCTCTGGTGGTGCCTCCTCATGCCGGCCTGGATATCCGCTGACAAAATCGCTTGCTTTTCCGGCTCCTTCTCTCGCTCCTTTTCCTTTTCCCGCTCTTTCTCTTTGTCCCGTGTCAGCCGGGCTGTGATGGCTTTTTTGATGCTGCTGCTGCTGCTGTTGAGGCTGCCCCCCCTCGGCCCCACGCCACCACTGGGCTTGGTGCCGCTGGGCTGGCTGCTGTTAGACGCCCCTGAGGAGAAGCCTTCGTCTGGGTCATTGATGTTGAAGGAGTCTTCCCCGCCGCTCATACCATCGGCTTCTGATCAGGCATCACACACATACACAGATAAAAAAAGGGTAGACGAGCATTAGAGCAAGAAAGGTCAAGAGATCAAGACATCAAAACATCTTAGGAACTAAAAACAAAAGTTAGTGGAGACTTACTAAGACTTTATAAGTTAAGTATCAAGCTTAAAATATGGCTAATCTTTCTTAATCTATATAAAGAATTTTTGCTTCTAACACCCATTAACAAGCCAACAACAGGCTGTGATTAAAGTGACAGTGAGGAGAATCAAAATGAAGCGGACTGCAGCGACTCCTTCTGTCTGGAGAACTTGCGCAAACTGTTGTGATATATTTGTTTTGAAAGTGAAAGTAGATTGGCTCTTCCTTTTAACACTACTTTTCTTTGTTCAAGATAAGTTTTTCTCTGGACACAAACTGAAGAGGTAATGCATTTATCAACAGTTTCATTGCGCTGTTGTTTGAAACGTGACAACAAGCAAACTTTGTGAGTTTGTACTGTAGTTTGGTAGCAAACTACATTTAATGGCTACTCACAGCCCAGTGCCCTGAGAGATATCAGTACTGTGTAACATTATTGAATCACTGAATCCTGGTTTTGTCCTATCAGTGCCCATCTACCAAGCAGAGTAAACATATCCTGGCTCTTGGTCCCAACAGCTTAGCCCTACACAGCTTAGACAGAGAACGTTTTCACAGAAAGTTTAGCCTGTGTTCATGCCTTTCGCTCATGCTCTATCACTCTCCTATTTAGCTTTCATCTGCTCTTCTGTCTCTTTTCTGTCAGACAGTCCGCTCCAGTTTCCACGATTACAACTTATTAACCCCAGAAATTGTGTTCACCAGAGAAAAAAAAGCAAACAGCTCTCCCTTCTCACTGCTAAACTTCGGCAGCCACTGTGGCTTTGTCATAAAGACTCAGACTTGCGGTAAATCAATCTGGTCCTGCACGATCCGACCCTGAAGTTTGGGATCAGCATTTAGTACCAATTTCAAATTGGGGGTTTTGATCAGTCATATAACTAGAGATGAGACTTTTTCAAGAACACTTAGAAAGTCCTCACAGTCCCTTAAAAAGTGTGGCTTAACTTTCTTTATCTACATAAAGAATTTTATCTTCTAACTCTTATTAAGGAGCAAACAGCACGTTAATGTGATTAATTTAAACACTAAGATTGAACAGTTTCAGAGGGTTGCTGCAGTAATGATGCATAAATGATCAGATCTGAAACTACATAAAGGCCCTCACTCTAGCAGTCAACAGACCACACAGCTACATGAACCTGCTTTTAATGCACTAGAGGTTTGATTCAGCAAAAGTGACCTTCAGCTTTGATCATCCTTTGTAATTCACATCGACTACATATATGCTAGAATAATAAAATAAACATGTAGACATAAATATAAACAGTGAACAATCCATATTTGTTTGAAAGCTGGAAGGGAAAAAGATAAATTGAGTTAGAAAAAAGCATCGTGTAAACAACATACAGTTTCAGGGTAAAGCCTGTTATATGAAGAGACAGAGGATCAGCCGCCTGTCTCTGTCATGCATCGTTGGGAACAAGCAATATTGGAAGACAGAGAACTGCAGGCACCATCAGAAAAGAAACGGAGAAGCCCGAGAAGAAAAAAAGGGTCTGGACTGACATGCACATCGAAATGAGGAGAAGATGCATGCTCTCCTGCCTCATCCCTCCTTCTCTCTCTCTTTCTCTCTCTCTCTCTTTCTTTCCTGCAGCGCTGACCCAGCGGTCACATGGTTGGCCAGCCGAGACGGACCCGCCAATCTGTGGAGAGCGCTGAGGCGAGTCCGTACACCTTATCAGATCAATAGAGCTGACAGCCCACACGGCTAAATGGGCCAGTGTGCGAGACCTCTCTGGGCAAACCAATCCCAAATGAAGAGCTAAACTATCTCCAAAGCTGGAGAAACATGGAGGCAATTATAGAATCCTAGCTGAGTTTTTCTAAGTTTTAACCTTTGACTCCAATTTTGCTTTGGAAATGAAATGTGCTTGAAACTGAGGATTTATTTTGGGGGCATTTTTATACATATTCTCTTTTCAAATAAAATAGCTCTTTGCAGGTAGTTTGAATGTGCCTGAACTGTAGGCCCTGACTGAACTTGCTTTTGGATTGTGTTGGTTTTTTCAGTACCTGCTGTCCTTTCTGCTTTTTTTGTCCAATACATATTTAAGTTTGGACTGAAATGTTAACAAACTGTCAATTGAATTATTTATCCATCATCTGTACAATGGAAAATTGCTTCTCTGACATTTTAAAGCTTTCTTGTTTTTGTTGCTTTAAGAGGCCTTAAGAATAATTTGATTTTGACTGATTTTGGTGCTTCCTGTAGTAGCAGGGCTCTTATCTCCTGTCCTGTGCATGTGTAACTTTTGCTTCCTGGCAAGAAAAATCTTCTGCTTCTTTATCTGAAATATCTCAAATTGATAAGGCTTTTGTCTATTCTTATGCAGAATCTTATTATTCACCTTATTAAAAACCTACTCAACAGTAAGGATAAGAAACTTGTAAGCTATCCATATTTAAAAAAAAACAACAAAACAATCTTTTTGACAGCTGCGGCTGTTTTTAAAGCTCAATATTCATTTCAATCTGTTTCACAACCAGCCTGAACTGGAGATGGGTATTGACAAGATTGTATTGATATCAATGCCATTATTGATTCATCTTACTGATTTGATTCTTTATCATTTTCTTCCACGTGCAGAAAGTAGGCTTTACAGGGTTTCTCTGTCAACATTTTATTGAGTTATTAGTTTATTAGTCAATAGATGTGGATTTCTCTGGATGTAAATAAATAAGAAGTAAAAATTCTTGCACACTGTCACTTGAACCTAGATCTCTGGACAAAAATGAATTAAGTAATTCACACGTTGTGACGTTGATGTAAGAGGTCTGATTGTCCCTGCATAACGCAAAGAAAGGGAATTATTAAGTATAAAGACTTATAGTGTCGATAGATCAAACCATTTCTAATAAATTCTTAGCAGGAATTGTTTTATCGATTCCCATCCCTGTTGAAAACTCCTCACAGGAGTTTTTAAGTTACAACTTTTATCTGTCACAGCAACTCATACATTCTAAACTAAATATTGCTGGTCCCTACTTACACTGAGAAAAGTTTTTTTTTTAGATTATTTGTTAAGATTATGTTACTACAATGTGAAAAAAAATATGGGATGGCTCAGACAAACACTGACCATTGAGCCTTGGGGATGAGCTGATCTGTGGTTAAAAACATGTATCTACTGCACATGGAAATAGACACACATTAGACAAGACAAAATGGGCCGTACAGTGGGTTCTGACAGTGCTAAAGCCTTCGCTGCTCAGAGTTTTAGATGTTTTTAATCTGCTGATTTTTCCTGTCATGGCCTCATCCATTAGAAAGTGTTCTGGGGTTTCATGTTGAAGCGGTAGTTTTCTGAAGCTTGCTGTTGCGTGCGCATGCATGATGTCGAGCTCGTTCCCACTCACTGAGCTGAGGAAAGAAAAACGCATCATGGCGGAACAAAACATGAGCATACACTTAGTGAAAAACAAAATGGGAGGCCTCTTCCTGCAGAGTGGTGGCAGCAGATGGTTGCTGCTGGCCTGAGTGACCCTTTAACTTGTGGTGCTGGCAGTACAGAAACAAGATGTCCAGTACTTTGTGCCGGTTATGTAAAACTGATGAATTTTCAAGGAGAAAAAAATCTATAGGACCAATTTTTGAGAGTTCGGGAAGCCCAAGCTGCAGGCGGGGGAGAAAACATGCTCAGTGAGTGACAAGGATAGCAGTCTAGCGTACTTTGGAGGCATGATGAGGAGAAAGAGGATATGACATGATGACATGGCCCATGCAAAATGGCCGCTAGCCACACTTCCTTCAAACCCAGAATAGGCGACTCTTTTGCTCTTGGAGGAGCTGAAAAAATAGTCTGGTAGCAGAGGGGTTGCCGGCTGAGGATCTTAGAGACTGGATGAGTTAGTATACTCTGGGGAAGTGAAGAGGCAGCCAAAATTGGAGCGGCAGAGTTAACCCTCTCAAGCTGAGGAGGGGCAGGAGGAGAAGGAGGAGTAGGAGGAGGTGGGTGGGGGATGATACAGATCGAAAGGGCACCTCCTCCCGAGACCCTCTCTGCTCTGAGCGTCCGCCCCTGTCCCCTACCCTCGAATGTGATGGGGGGAATGATGCTGCTGCTGCTGCTGCTGTGGTGGCTGGGAGGACGCCCTCCTTGCTCCTCTTTGGCTGCAGGGTCCCAGGTTGTGTTGTAGCTGTTGTGGAGGTGCTGGGCGAGGCTAGGAGGATTGACGACGAGGCTCAACTCTGCATCGGTTGAGTAGTCAAAACAATCTGGGAGTCAACAACACAGACGGGGAAACGTGTTTCTTTAGTGGCAGCGAGCCTCAGGCCTCATCATGGGCACAGCAGGCCTAACAGCTGTCTGAAAACTCATGTGTGGAGAATAAAAAAGGATCAACATCCCACTTCTCGCCTATCTACTGGGTAAAATGGAGTCAGTAGAACATACAGGCACCATTTTGTCACAAGTTTCTCTTACACCAAGAATCTCAAATCTAACTGGTGAAACAAAGCACAGCACACACTGAATAGACAAGACGAGCAAAATAAGAGCAATAAGGAGCAGTGAGTGGCACAAGCATCGAAACACAGAGACTGTATGACCAGAATTACATACAATATCTGACATGAAACACCATTTGGTTGATGCTAATGGTGTGACTGGTTTACACAGAAACAGAGAGCCTGTAAACACTTTTTGTTGACATGTGTCCTGGGTGCTCTGACCACAAGTAGACACATCCAAGTTCATATCTCACTTTCCCCACACCATGTATAAAAAATAAACAAAATTAAGGAAATTTTAGTTTTTTCTGCAAGTGTTTGAACTCAAACAGAGACTTTACTCAAACAAACAAAAAGTTGATCTGTGTTTTTAAGATTTTTCACCTTGATAGAACTCCTAAAAAAACGTAGGACTCTTAACCCTGTATATCCTGACCAATCAAAAAGTGCATTTTTTGGGAACTGAGACCTTTATTAACCCTTAAAACAAAATGTTCTAAAAACACTTATGTTGATGTTTTCAAGATATATTTTTTGGATCACATTTGACACATTAGGCAGTTTTAGTACATTTTTTGAGTAAATGTGTATTCTTTAAAGCAGAATATTCTCATTCTAAAAAGTGAGTCACAATTTAGATACTTCAACGTCTTAATAATGATTTTTCTACGGATGATTTCATGAGAGCAGCCATTTTGAACAGAGCCAAAATTCAACTCCAGCTGCCTGTAGAGGAAAGTTAATGATTAAGGGGCAGAATATGGTATTTTATATTTTAGGACAGGTTTTTATGGAAACTTTTTATAATGTTGTTGGGATGGAGTTTTCTTTGAAACTCATGTATCAAATATGATACATCTGGCTTTAAATGGTAAGTGTGTTATCCTATAGTGATGTATGATGAACAAAGTGAAAAAAGTGAAGCCAAAATGTCTCAACCTCCAAACATGACAGCAGTACAGGTCAGACCAACTGTTCACAAAGGTATGATAAAAAAAAAAATTGAAAAGGTTTTTAAATGTTCCTTTTTCCAAAAAGCATTGTTTACATTTCTATTCCATGCAAAAAAAGAAGAGAAACCTTGGTGTGATTAACAGTGCCGGATGGGGTTAATATCAAACACACCTCTCACTACATGCTGGTCTCAATGAGCCTTCTATCTGTCAGGAACGTCACCTCAAAACTTAAATCTGTCCACTTGTGTTTGGATCACCCAGAGTGCATGTTCAAACCAGGTTTAAGCAGAGCCTCTCACGTTGGGATCTCCTCTCACTGCTAAGGACAAAACACCAGAGACTTAATTCTCTCACCTAAGAGTTCCTTCTTGTGGATTTTCACTGATTAAAAGAAAAAGGAACAGCTTGTAAGATTAGAGTTTGAATCATCACTGAATACTGGTCCTTTGTCTCGCAAAACTTTATTGTCCCTAGAGTGCTAACTTCATAACGAGGACGATTAAAAAAAGGAGAAGGGTGTAATGGATTTGGGCGGCTATCACATCTACTGAGCTCTCTCCTGCGCTGAGGCCTGGCTCGTTTTGCTCTGTGCTGACGCTGGTATGAAAGGGTTTCCTTTGTCCATGGTTGCTGAAACCTTACCCTCTCTCTTCCAGCGGTGGCGTCGTATGGAAGCGGTGGTGATGGCTGAGATAGAGATGCGGCTGATGGTGGGCGTCACCTCCACCTGGAGCACCTTACGGCCCCTTGGCTCATCAGGTGCGCTCTCTGGCAGAGAGTTCTTCATGGCGTTCCCCAGCTGGAGTTCACAAACACACAGAAACACACAGAAACACAGATTCAGATCAGACGATGGGGAAGTTAGCATGTCACTACAGAGTGTCTCTTTAATGAGAGTCCTACCAGGAGAGGCTGGGAGTAAAGCTCCAGCTGAGCTCTGTACAGAATGTCCTCCAGAGCTTCCTGCCCCATCTCCCACTCTCCATTGTATCTGCAAAAAAACATAACAAAACAGGACAACAAATATGAGCCCGCCGCACTCCATAACGTCATGCTGTGAGCTCATTTGAGTACACAGGAGTGTCTGAATGGATGCCTTGATGTGTGAGTCACATCCTCCTGAACTATTATTAGTTTTTCAATCAGAGGCCTGTAGCTACAGCGAGAGAGGGAAAGAGAGGTTAGGGACCAGTCATAAGTGTTATACCTCTCTGTCACATAGTTTTCTGTTTAACCTGAGCTGTGTGTGAAATTCTGTTTAGGAAAATAGTTTAAATGTGATTCAAAAATGAATTACACAAAACCTTGAGTTACATAAGTACAAGTTAATAAGACATTTTGATAACTGTCAGTGTGACATCTCGAACTTTAAGTATAACAAACGACCTTGATACTGACTAATTGCAACTAATAGCAAATTAGATCAAATCTCAACATGACCTGCTGCTTTATTCTAACCACAGACAGTGCAATATTCCCTTAACCTCAAATGTGTCAAACACCAGGTACCATTTTTTGCAGAAGATGTTTTATGCTCTACACCAGCGTAACTTAACCCTGCTCAACCAAAGAGACTGAAACTACGTTTGCAAGAGAAACAATCTTAGCAGTAAAAAAAGGGGTAAAAACAGCAAATGGCAGCATTAAAGATAAGTTTGAAGTGGCCACAATGGCAAAAAAGCAGCAAATATTGGTGAAAATATTTAGAAATTAGGAGAAAAATTGGGAAATAGTAAAATAAAATAAATATAAATGTTCAAAAAGCACAAAAAAATTGAGTGAAAAATGATTAAAATGTGTAAAAAGTAGTCACAGGTAGTGAAAATGGTACTGAGTGCATAGAAATGAACCTTCTTTTTAAAGGCCTGACATTCCTGTTTAAAATACCCCTTTTTATTGATCTTATGCAATATTCTAATTGTCTAAGAAACTTTTTTTTAATTATTATCTTGAAGCCATAATCATCAACGTTTAAGAAATAAAGGCTTGAAATACTTCACTTTTTGTATAATTAGTCTGTTTAATATCTGAATTTCCCTTTCTGAAATGAGTGATAAAAAATATTTAACTTTTACATGATATTCTAATTCTTTTTATATGTACCTGTGTATGCAAACCTTTTTTCCTTTTCAAAATGAGATTTTAAAAAAAGGGTCATCCATTCAATACAGCGAGTGAAATCAAAAATGTGCCATATGAATCAAAATATCTTTTCTCATTTTACCTAGTTTCTTACTTATCTATTATGGTGCTCTTTTTAATAAAGAGTTATTTATTGCTTGTGTTTCCTTAACAACACATATGATGGGGGACTCATCACTAAACACAGAATAAACCGCAATAGCATAATAGGGAAAAATAATTGTAATTCTGTTAATTGTTCAGCCCTCATTGACGTATTTATGAGTCAGAGGATAACTGACGGAGGTGGATAACTCCACGACCCTGTGAGGAAGAACACCAAACCCACTAAAAGGAGTGAAAGGGTAAATCTAAGATCAGATTCAGGAATATCATCTTCCTGATCTCTTTCTCTAAAAATGATGAGTTCTCTCCATCTTTGCATATGGTAATGGACACAGGATTAAAGGATAAGCTACATTAGATTAAAAACAAAACAAGAAAAGGAGAAGAAGAGGACAGCTGATGCCTCTGATGTCGTCCCGCACATGAAACGAACCCACAGCCGGGGTTAAATCTGTGGGGTTTTCCTTTTAGACTCAAGATAAAAGGGATGGAGTGAATGGGTGGGTGAAAACAGACTCTCTGATGTTGTGAAAGCTGGACAACGGGTCCAGAATACATTTCAAAACCTCGTTGCCACAAAAGGGAAAAAATCAAGGGTGTCTATTTTGTTATGATGTCTCTGCACATCTCTAACTCTCTCCCTCTCTCTCTTGTTGTGCAGTATTAAAGCGTTTTAGCATTAGCGCACATATTAACCTAAATTCCAGTGTGCCCTAAATGAATGCCAAGGTCCCTCTTCATGTGTGGATTCATGTTTATCAGCGGCTCACATGCGCCTGCACAGGCCAGGGGTGAATGTGAGAGCTTGGAGTGTCAGTGAGGTGACCTATGGTGGGGATTACTGAAGAGGCTGTTATTCTCACACTTACACACATACAGTCTGGGTTTTCACTCTGACTGCTCCAATCTCCTGATTGCTGCTGCGCCTCCTCATGGGGGTCATGAGTTAGGATGCATACTCATTCTCTCCTCCTCATGCTACACCCAGCTCAACGCCAGTGACTCCAGCCACCAGAGTATCAGGGGATCCATCTCTGACAACGAGCTATCAACAAGGAGATGTAATCAGCTTTGCAACGACTCCGCTCACAGGGGATGAAATCGCCCGCTCCCACAATGCACTGCCGATATAATCAGTCAGTATAGTTGGGGAGCGTCTGTCCTTGGTGGAGTCCTGGCATATGCTCTAAAGACATTTTACAGCCTTACATCACAGAAAACTAGCAGAGACTTGGCTCATTAACGATGCCCCACAGAGACACCATCACAAAACTGAGCAGCATTATGTTAATGTTGCTAACAACCAAACTTTGGGCACAGTGAGATCTGTTTGGGCGAGAAATGAACGCAAGATTATCCTTCTCTTAATCACATGTAGTCTGGGTTAAATAGACCGTCAAAACAGTTCCTCTATATTTAGAATTTTATTTTTCTTTAATTTAAAGCCCCTGCACAGAACTCCATTTACCCCCCTCCCATGAAAAGTAATACGTTTCTGTAAATGTAAGTGCTGTGTTTTCAACGGTCATGAGTGTTTTAAGAGGGGATAGTGATACTTTTTAAGGGTTCATACTGTTCATCTGGAACACCTGCAGTAGCTTTATATGATCTACTTTTCTCACAACGGTGGTTTAAAAAAAGCTTCATTTCAACCTCTGTCTAGAACACTTCGTTTAATCTCATAAGAACACAGAATTTTTTCGCTGCAAAATTTGCGGGTGAAACGTTGATGTGTGGGAGATGCTCCCTCTTTAAAGTAAAATAACAGGATTTTCTTTCAGTGTGCTAAATCATCTTGTCTGACACCTGTCCCCTCACAGGGGTAACAGGCATTAAAATACAGAAGAGGAGTTGCCAAGCTTCTGACTAATGGTCTTGCTAGGTTTTGTTTCCCATCAAGGCCTCACCATCAATTTCAGTTTGTGTCATAATAACCCATTTAAAACTCTCCACAGGAGCTCAAATTAGAAGTAAAAAAACTAAATTGTATGTTTCACTTTGTTTTAGCCAAAGCCATTTTCACATTTCCACACTCACACACTTGCTTTGAAATTTTCTTTGTGAATGTTGAATAAATTTAACACACATATGTTTTTTTTTCAGTCAGTCTAAAGTAAAAGGCTAATTGTGCATTTAAGAGGTGAAGAGTCTGAATGTCAGAGAAAGAACATGAGACTTCATTTTTGAAAGATGGCAATAAATGATTGTGTAGATCAGTAACTTTTTGTTGAGGAAATAAGCAACTACCCTCTAACATTTTGTAGTAATGTACCAAAAAAAAAAAANCACACACACACACACACACACACACACACACACACACACACACACACACACACACACACACACACACACACACACACACACACACACACAGTGAAACAAGATTTATAAAATGATAAAAAAAATTTGACACAGGGGAAAATGGTTTGAGGAAAACCTAGAAACAATTCAGGGCTTTGTGACCACTTAAATCCTATTATTTCTGCTAGATAGCCCAAATCACATGAGAAGAACAAGACATCAGTTAACACACCAAATAAACTCAGTGAGGAAAAAAAACTCAGCTACAGGGACAATATTTTCTACTTTCATAGAGGTCAGATAATGTAAAGATGACGGGTGCAGTCAGGGTGCACATGGTGAGGTTAAACTTCAAGATGGAGTCTTGTTCTTGCACTGAAATCTTCACAGCCACAGTTTTCCACCTGTCTAGACATGAGCTTGCTTCAGGCATCGTCCGTCTGCTCGCTCACAGCAGGGAAAGTCTTCATATCCTGACTGTGTGTCTGCTGGAACAATCACTGGGCGTCGGCTCCTCTTCAAAGCATCGTATTGTAAATTCCACATCGATCCTCTTCTCTTTTAACTCC